>JAXQQM020082715.1:0-19420 GCA_034641835.2 Pinus albicaulis | reverse complement strand
CTTGCCTTTTTAAACATTTCAGCTTCTAAAACTTTGTATAAAAAAATTTACAGTGAAAATTCCATGATGACCTTTTTGGAGCAGCTAAACCCTAGAATCTAAAGCTCTGATACCAAATGTTATGAAACCAACTCCAGAAATAGAAGAAAAGAGAGATCAAAACCTTAAAAGTAGCCACTTCAAAGGAAAAACCTCCAATAAATTACATAAACGAACAATTCTTGGATGATTCAAATGACCAAAACCTCCCTTTTATATATAGCAGTCCATGGAGCCACAATGTAATCCTAGCCGACCTATCAATAATAATGTAAGGGCACAATAATAACAATATGGGGGTTACAAGGGTACACAAATAACAATAAGAGGGTTACACTAGAAACAATACGGGACTTGTTGAAGCCTAGAAAATCTCTGCTTCAAACATTGGGGAAAACCACCCGATCGGGACCTTAAGACAACTCCTTTTCCGTTTGGAATGTGCTGTCCGATTGATTTAAAGGACCACCTTTGTAACTAAGTGGATCGATCGATGAGTGGAAAATGGGACTAAATTAACTCGAAATAAAACTATCTAATCTAAGCTAAATACTGATAAAGAAATTCTAATACTAACCCGGGTAAATATATGTGAATACAACTTAAGATTGTTTCAATCTAATAATAACCATGAAAATGTATTATTAATCAAATTGAAATGTGCAGAAACGAATAAAGATAACTCTGTTTAAGAAATTAAACAGAGTTATATTAGCATATTGCATTCATCATTGTATACCATTTATATATGCTTATAAAAGATAACATTTCAATTATACTCAAAAATGATATATAAAAGGAAACGTTACGAGGACCAAATATATAAATGATAGCAAATTCTTCAAACGAATACCATATAACAAAGAAAATCAACAGTGAACAGATAGAAATACCTCATTCATCTTGAAGACTGTCAAATGAAATGTGATACTCTGATCCAGTAACTCCGATGTAAAATTAAATTCAAAGGTACAGAAATGCAACACTTCAAAGATAATTTCAGCACAAAAATCACCAGATGTGATCCTTCATAAAATATAATAAAAAATGGAGTACAGAAATGTTAGCTCCAAGTCCAAAAAATATTACAACTTCAGATCCCTCTCTAAATGCATGAGAGGGATTTAAATAAGAAATTACATAACAAAATCCTACTACTACTGCTACAATCTATCAAATTAAAAACTGAAAGGCTATCTTAAATTAAATTGATTCATTGTTTTTCTCTCTCGCTTGATGAAGCCAACTTGCAAATATTCAACATATCTTGGAGGCTCGGTGGATGACTCATCTCGGAATGCAACTGTCCAGCATAGGTGGCATTGGAAAATTCTGGAATGAAACAATCGACAGCACTTGAAAGGAATTTGATAGCCATTTTTTGATTGTTTTGTTTGATTAAATGAGTCCACATACTGTCCCGGGATATTGTTTGAAGTTTGCTGATTTGTTGAATTTTCTTCACCATTTCTTCTCTCCATATGTTTTCAGTTTCTTTCACTTTAGGCAAACTGCCAAGAGCACAGTCTGAAATGAGATTGATTGAGTACAAGCTGTCATTTATGAATTGCGTGATATTATTCATCATACTCCTGGCCCTTGATATTGCTCTCTCGTCTTTAATTATTTGATGTTCCCATTCTGTAAACAAGACTTCTTTGTGTCTTTCCTCTATTCTAGGAAGATTGGCTTCTTTTCCTTTTTCTGTATCTTGCCCATTGAGAAATTCGGAAATCTTTTCATCAGCATCATCTATTTCTTGTCTGAGAATAATAACATTTTGGATCAAAGATGAGGTAATATCACAAAAAGGTTCTGCCTGTGATAGCTTTGCACAAAATTCATTCAATTGCTGAGACAATAGTTTATTAGCCTCAAGGGCTTCTGATTTGAATTCACTTAACTTCGGGAAATCTTAAAACTTATCCAAAGTTGTTTGAAATTCCTTTTCTTGTACAATCTTTGCATTTTTCTCATTTTGTAACAGACTTTGTAACTTGGAAATTTCCTCATTCAGTTGTTTTTGTTTGCCTAAGAGCTGCTCATCAACTTTCTTCCTTTCTTCAGCAAGCTGTTTTTCCAACTCTTTGGACCTGAGTGTCTGATTTTGTAGTTGTTGTTGCAATTGAGTAATCTGTTGCTGACTTTCCTTAGATTTCTCTTCAAGTGAAGCTATATGGAGATCTTTCTGAGTTATCATCTGAGAAACTTCTACAACTTTATCCACTGTAGCAGCACTATAAGCTCCTGCATACTGGGACAATTTTGTGAGGTCTTCGGATGGATTCACCTCATTGTTTTTGTAAACAATATTCATAAACTCTTCCGATGGAGTAGAAAACATGTCCTGTTCTGTCTTCATTCTTTTTCTTTGTCTTCTAACAACAGCCTTATGTTTGGGGCTGTCAAATACATCTAAAGGAGGGATCTCCTCGACCTTCAATATAATCTTCCCTGTCGGATGTTCAGGAATGATTTCAACATCCTGCTCTATTTTCTCTTTATCTTTATCTTGTAGTCCCAGTTGTTGAGCGAATTGATCATATTGTTTCAATAACTAAGAAGAAACATTAAGATCAGCAGAATGTATAATCTCCTTAGTTGTTTCTTTTCCTCCTGATTGCATGTCTGCTTTCCCTGTATCTTTTTTCTGCTCAATGGTTTTGCTATCCGATCCACCTTTTTGATTATGCACATCATCTTCAGTACTTATGCATTTTTCTGTTGTTTGAGCAGTAGACTGCTGACCAGTATTTTGATCGGATTTATCATCAGTATTTCCCTTTTGAGCATCAGGCTTGCCAACAGTGACCACCTTTTGAGTATGTACAGTTGGCTGGTTAACAGCCGATTGTGTAATGACTTTGCCAGTAGATGTTTCTACTGGCGTTTTGCTAGATGTACCTTCTGTCTCTAACCCTTGTGTTGGAATTCTTAGTTGGTCCAAAGGAACTCTTAACAATCTCTGGCTTCTGAATAACAAAAATTTATTCATTTCCTCCTTTTGGAATTTAGACTTGGCTAAATCATAAATTTGAGGAAAATTATCCAACGAAGCAAACAAATCATCAAACGGATATGGCTCATGCTCAAATCGAGCAATTGAAACTGAAACAATAACATTAAAGGCTATCTATTGCGGATCATATTGTCTTCCAGGAATGGTCGCAAATTTACAACCTTTTATCTTGGCGACTTCTTTTTCAACATGCTTGATGTCATTTAAAGTAAACTGACCACAATTGAATGCGAATTGAGGCCACATTCTCTTCTTACTGTTATTTAAAGACCTGGATATTCCTTCAACTGTTAATTGATAGGAAATTTCTTGAGCAAGAAGTTTGTCTGGAACAATAAGAGGAAGAACATGTGGTTCCACAATACTACCAAAAACCCTGATGTATGTAAATTTCTCCTCCCCAAACCAATCTCCTATTGCAGATAAGTCGGCCTTAGCTTTTTCAGAGAATCTAGGAGGGAAGCGATTAAAAATGGTTTTGAAAACAGGGATAAGGAAACCATGGCAGATTCTATATACATTATCTTGGAAATGAACCTTCCAAAGAAGTTTATGATAAATATGAATTGGGGTAGGGTATTTGGGAGTCCATTTCCATCCAAATAAGGGAAACTTGGAATTAAAACAAAGAGCATCAATAATATAGGCACAAAAGAAAAAGGGAGTGGAATTTCCAACGGTTTTTTCTTGTCTGTACTCAAGTATCCTATTGGCCATTCTATCAGACAGAATAACAGCCCAATCCATGATGTTGGAATTGACAGAAGCTAGGATTAATGGGACCATTTGTATAGAAAACCTAGCTGAATTATCATTGCCAAATAATCTACACATCATGGCAGCGGCATAGCAATATGGAGGTAAAAGGGAATCTACAGAATACATACCGGACGCTTCATTTCGGTGCTTCTCTAGATTTTTCTTCCAATCTCTGATAGGGTCAGATTGGACTTTGTTATTATCAGCAAATTCTTTGATAAACTCCTTGTTATACACCTTCTGCGGGCCTGGAAGGTGATACATTTCCTTTAGGTCTTCTGCTTTAAACGAGCCAAAAGACACTCCAGATGCTGAAACAAACATTCTGTCTTGTATCTTCACACTATCAATAACCCATCAAATTGCATCGTAATAAGGCATTATGCTCGCTCTGGCTGCAATTCGATGCAAAAACGAATTTGCAAGTGATTTTTCAGTGATCTCAGAGTCAGAATCTGAGCTATCTTCGTCTGGAACCGATGCCTTTTCCACTGTGACCTTGGGGTTTTCTCTTTCCAATAGGTTGTAGACTCCTTCCCACGTCATTCCCCCAAGCCCCTGGCATGATGTATCTGTGACTAATCTTAGTTTTATGGTCTTTTCTTTTGAAACCGTAGGAGTCTCAGCAAACTTAACTAGAACAACAGTCTTTGTTCTTCTCGCTCTCTTCGACATTTCTACGTTTGCTATTATTTCTCTTTGTCTGTGAATGAAAGAGCTTAGTGTTCTTTGGCTCTGCAAGACAATAAACTCTCAGTCGTGACAAAAAAGCAACTCAAACGGGATGATTTATGAACTTATGATTTTTCATTTATTTGTTTCGTATACCACGTAAATGCTCCTTTTGGGTCACACTCACGTATTAAAAACCAAATCATTAACAATATTCACTCGATTTGTTATTGAATGCCCTTGTACAAATAGAGATTTGGTGCTTTGTGAAATATTAAAATATTCATCCATTCTGAACTTTTCGCATGTAATAAATGACATTTATCAATCGCATCGAAAGTTTTCGAATGGCACATAAACATCACAATACGTTTTTCTCGATTGGCCGATTCCGATTGAAAAATTTTCCAATTTCTAATGGTGGGGTCTACCATATAAAATTTAAATGAACAAATGTTTGATTTTCTTTTGAAAGCGTTTATTGTAATAACGCGCGTCGGATCGGGGAATTTCAATTGACCGTAAAGAGTTTATTAAAGAATATCCTGATTATTCGATTGCGACTGGCCGCATCGCATCGGAAGTTATACAAATAAACAATTTAAAATCTTAGCGATTGAAGATTTTCGATCGAACTAATCGCATCGAAGGATTTGAAATAAGTATATGAAACTTCTTTTAAGGGTTTTCTCTGATTCTCCGATTGCGATTGGACTTTTAAACTTGATTTGTTTTTTTATGATAAGGCCTTCTATATTGGATTGGATCAGAAGTTTTGAATGTTGTATTTGGTTAGTAAACAAAAGATGAGTTTTTTCAAAACAATGAATCTTTATTTCTAAGTATTTTATTTCTATAAAAAGAGAAAGGGACCCTATTTATAAATGAATTTTATTTCTAAAATTTTTTAAGAAAAAGGGACGGTTGTTGTATAGTACAACAATTGGCGATTCACTGAAAGAACCAGTTATCTCTGAAAAATAAAATGAATACTATATTTTAAGTAAGTAAAGATTTTTAAAGATAATGAAAACTATCCTTGGATAATCAAAAATAAAATCTAACTTATGAAAAAGAATAAAAATTATTAACAATTTATTTCTAGTTTCTTGGGAATAAAAACATTTTGGGTTATCTTAAGCTTTGATTGGTATTAATAATGAAGTAAGTGGATTTTTCCAAGTTTGGTTTTATAATATACTCTATTGTCATAGGTACTGCCTCTGCTGCCTGCAAACGTTTATAGTCTGGACAGGGTTACCTTTTAACCATTAACTATTCATTGTCCCATTCAACTAAGATTATGACTTTTTAAAAGATAAATTCATAAGACATATTATCTCATGTTTTTTGTCTTTTATTTATTTTTTTATTTTTTAAGAGCCATTGTTCTAGTTTGGTATCTAGTTGATAAGAATGCCATTCAATATTTATAATTAAACTGAACAAGCTGGCTCGTGATGAGACCCCTTGTCTTATATTTATAAGCCATTACC
Organism: Pinus albicaulis; assembly: GCA_034641835.2. NCBI lineage: Eukaryota > Viridiplantae > Streptophyta > Pinopsida > Pinales > Pinaceae > Pinus > Pinus albicaulis. The sequence goes on along the minus strand of JAXQQM020082715.1, from coordinate 13,435 downwards.
CTGTTTTGATATGCAGTATTGGTAATGTCAGTCTTATTATTTCTTATGAATATGGTAAGTCGGCTCATGATGAGACCTCTTATCTCTTAAAAATTTTAACATAATTTCTTAGAATTATATTCTAAAAAATCACAACCTAAATGAATGGGGTGAACTAGTTTTATCCTTAAGAATCAATGGATGACAATTTTCTGAGTTTTTTGAGTACCAAGACTTGAATAATCTTTACTTTTATAGATAACCTCTCTCTGCTTAATAAAATTATAATGATTTACATTTCCCTCAAGTTTTTCAGAAAGATCATGCAAATAATTGGTATAATCTTTCAAAGTTTAACATCTTATTTAAAACTATCAAAAGAATATAATCATTTCTTTAAAAATTCGCATTTACACCAAATAAATATTTATAATATTCTTCTTAAGAATTTTTCTATCAAGTAAACAGTCAATTAGAGACTTACTAACAACCTTTATTTGCAAAAACAATTATAAACTTTGTAGAAAGGAATATGTACAGTTTAAGAAGGGGTTACCTCCTTATGAAAAGAATTTCTTCAAGATAAGCCCATTTACAGGAAGAGATTCTCTCTTACCTGTTAGATCTTGGAGCATGAATGTATTTGAGCCTATCTTTTCAATGATCTGAAATGGTCCAAGCCACGTTTTCTAAAATTTGGTATGCTTACCTCTTTCTACATGTGCCTTATCCCATTTTAGAACAAGATCACCAATTGACAAAATTTTTGAGCCGGTAGAACTTGCATCAAAAGAAGATTTTACAAGCTGCTGATGTTTTTCATGAACAATTTTAGCTTTATCTCTTTCTTCTTCTAGTTTAAGGATTTGATCATATCTCAATTGAATAGATGAAGAAGGATTTTCTTCAATAAATTGTACTAGGGCTAATGATGGAAGAGTTAAATTTGATGGTATCACAGCTTCTTTTCCATAAACTAAATTAAAAGGTGAAGTTCCTATTGAAGCTTTTTCAGTAATACGATCAGCCCATAACGCAAAGATTAAAGATTTATGCCAATTCTTTTGATTTTGATCAATAGTCCTTTTAATAATTTTGATGAGATTTTTGTTAGTGGATTCAGCCAAACCATTACCTTGTGGGTAATAATTTGCTGAATATTTGAGTTTAAAACCTCTTTTGACTGCAAATTCTATTAAACTGTTTCCAGAAAAATAAGATGCATTATCAAAGACAAGAACTCGAGGTACACCAAACCTGGTTATGATAAATTGATCTATGAAATCAATAATTGCATCAAAATTGGCTACCTTCAAAGGGATTGCCTCTACCCATTTTGTAAAGTAATCGGTTGCAGTAAGAATGTACTTGTGCTTTTTGGAAGAATGAGGTACTATCTCACCAATAATTTCAAGCCCCCATTGTTCAAATGGTTGCTCAATACTTACTGGTTGCAAAGGAAAAGCTGGTTTCCTTTGTCTTCTACTTGCATTTTGACAGATTCTGCACTTCCTTACATAGTCATGTGTATCTTTAAAAAGGGTAGGCCAATAATAGCCAGCACGAATTATTTTGTGAGCTGTGGTATCACCTCCAAAATGACCTCCTGCTGGTCCATCATGCAACTCCTGCAAAACCTTTTCAGCGTTAGTCTTTTCAAGACATCTTAATAAAATTGAATCATAATTTTTTCTAAATAACACATTATCAATGATCTCATATTTAATAGCTTTTAATCTTAAAGCACGTTTTTTCTTATAGTTGAGATCAGAAGGAGCATACCCATTTTTCAAGTAATAGATGAGATCAACATACTGAGATTCAGAATCCATAATACTTATCTGATTTACTTGAATATCTTGATTTGAATCTTCATTTTCTGGTATGTTATGAGCTCCTGCTAATAATCTGCAAAACCCTTGTCCTCTAACAATCTTAGCTAGTTTAATATCAACATCATATTCTTGTAAAGTTGTTACCCAGTTAGCTCATTTTTCTCCTACTTCTCTCTGAATTAATAATTGTCTCACTGCAGAGAATGGGACAATGATTTTTGTATGAGTTTTTAAGAGAAAAGGTCTGAAATGCTTGATTGATTTAAACACAGCAAAGGCTTGTTTTTCAACATCGGAATAATTTAGTTCAGCTCCTTGCAGATTTGAGCTAAAGAAAGAAATTGGTGCTTCAATTTTCTGATCATTGAGCTGTGTTAAAACAGCTGCATAGGATGTCTTTGTGGCTAAGGTATACAAAATAAAATCTTTAGAAAAATCTGGGGTACTCAATGCTAGTGCATTAATGATTGCTTGTTTGATTGCCTCAAAGGCTTCTTTGTATTTATGCCCCCATTTGAATACTGAATTCTTCTTGATCATATTTTGCATAGGTAAAACAATTAAAGAAAAATCAGGAATGAATCTTTTAACAAAATTGATCTGTCCAAGAAATGATTGCATGGATTTTTTGTTATGAGGTAAAGAAATATCAGAGATCTCTTTTACTCTATCTGGATCAATGTATATACCATCTTTTGACACAACAAATCCTAAAATTTTTCCTTCATCCAAAGCAAAGAAAGATTTCTTTGGATTTAAGGAAATACCAAATCTTTTACATCTTTCAAATATCTGCTTTAGATCATGTAGATGATTGGTTCTCTTTTTTGAGAATACTGTTATGTCATCAAGGTAAACAACAACTGACTTATTGATCAGACCTTTGAATGCTATGTCCATGGCTCTTTGGAAAGTTGCTCCTGCATTTATTAATCCAAAAGGAATTTTTTGATAAGCATAAGTTCCCCATTTTGTTCTGAAAGTTGTTTTCAATCTGTCATCTTGATGAACTAAGACTTGATTATAGCATCAAGAAAGGACATAAGTTCAGAACCAGCTACCTTTTGAAGTATCTGTTCCATGGTTGGCAATGGGAAATTGTCTTTTAAACATGCCTTGTTTAAATTTCTGAAATCAATACAGATTCTTATATCAGCATTTTTCTTCCTTACAGGTACCATATTGGGAACCCAATTGGAGTGCCTGAAAAGAAAAATGATTTTGGCTTTTAAAAGTTTATTAAGTTCTGATTTGATTTGTCCTTCGAGATTTGGATGAACTTTCCTTAGTTTTTGTTGAACAGGTTTAATATCAGGAAGCATTGGAATTGTCTGTTGAATAACCGAAGTGTTATATGTTTTTAAATCATCATAATTCCAAGCGAAAACATTTTTATATTTCTTCAAGAGTTTAATGAAAGAATTCCTTTCCTCTGATGTTAAATTAAGTCCTAAATTAACATTTTGAGGTTTGGAATCAGAACCAAGATTCACTAATTCAAACTTCAAAGTGGAACTTTGAAGCTTGGTATTAGTGACTTTCTTGAATCTGTCTTTAATATCATATAAGTCCTCCAATTTAACAACAGATTTCGGAATGGGATTTTCATTACCTTTTGAAGCAATTTGTAAATCATGATCTTCTTCATCAATAATTTTATCATCATATGATTTCTCTGAAGTCATGAAATTTAAAATATCTTGATCATGATAGAAAAGTCTCCAATTTGTGACATTGTCTGGGACAGATGGACGAAAAATTAATTCTACAGAAAACCTATCAGGACTGCTGTCTTCAGCAGGTAGGAGTTTAGATGCAACATTAGCTAACAAGTCAGCTGATGTATTCTGATTCCTAGGAATAGGAGAAATATTAAATGCTAAAAAATGAGTGGTGAGATCTTGTACTAGGGTTTTATAGTGTTTAAGATGTCCTGAAAGGCAATGAATAGTATTCCTAACTTGTTTTATGACAATTTCGGAATCACCAAAGACTTTCAAGTATTTAACATCTAACCCTATAGCTTTATAAAGTCCTTGAACCAAGGCTTCATATTCTGCAGTATTCTTAGTACACTCAAATTCTAGCCTACATGAAAACATGGTTTTCTCTCCATCTGGATCGATTAAAATGCATCCTGCTCCAGCTCCATCACTATACTTTGATCCATCAAAATATAATGACCAAAACAAAGATTTATCTATTGAATTAATTACATCAGAAGTATTTACAATTCTGGAAGAATCAGATTGTGAAAAATTTTCTACTTGAGAAACAAAAGTATTAACAGAAAAAGGTGATTGGGGTGCTTTGAAGTTTCCAAGAAATGATTCAGCAAAATAACCTCCAAGAATATTGTTGTTGAATGCTACAGGTTCATTAGGTTGTTCAAATTCAGTGACAGTATGCCTCATATGTTTTTCTCGTTCAATTTTGATTTGATTTGGTTTCCCTTTGTAGGGAAGCCACATATGAGAATAATCAGTCGAGATATAACCATTGAGTTTCGCAGACCAACCCCTACTTAAAACTAATCCATAGAATTCAGGAATATCAGCAATCAAAATATCAATTCTTTGGACAATTCTAGGATCGGAAGCTAATCTGATAGTTACTGAATTGATTTCTCCTACAACTTGAACTTTGGATCGATCTAATTGAACAATATGTACTTCCAATTTCTGTGGTTCGATATTCAATTTGGCACACACAGAAGTAGGAATTATATTGGAAGAAGCTCCAGAATCAATCAAACAATTGTGCAGATTTTTATTGTACATCTCATAAGTCAAAAGAAAAGGAGGAGTTTGAGAATTTGACTTTTCCCCAATGAGTAGAGTATCAGTAGCATCTACCTTATCTGGTGGCTTACCAGTTCCTCTTGCTGCTTTTGCAACTACACCGCTTGATAAAGGAGCAATTGGTGTAGCATTTAATTCTTTCAATAACAACTTCTGCTGGTGTTTCAATTTGTTGAGTTCATGTAAGGAAATGTTAGCTTTGATCTTTTTCATGTCTTCAACAATGTTGTACTCCATAGGATCTGACACTACTAAAGTCTTTGTTGTCGATGTGGGAGGGTTAAAAGAAGATGGCTGATTCTGAGTAGGTAATGGAGAAGCTTTCTTTGCAGCGGATTTGTCTTTGATACTTGGAGTTGTGTTTTTCTTTTTAGGAGCTGTTTGTATAGGCTCTGCTATAGATTTACTCCTAGTACTTACAGGCATAGCTTCTTGTTCTACCTCACTGTCAGAATTGGGGAGAATAAAATCCCACATTCCATGTAATTCAGCGATTTCTTCATTCTCATCTTCCTCATATGATATTAAAGATGTATCTTCTTCTTCTTCTTCTTCCTCTGATTCTGCATTAGAGATTGCATTAGGAGGTTTAGATTCAACTTGGTTTCTTCTAAAATTTTGGAATGGTATTTTGGTAGAAGTTTCAGCTACTTGTTTTTTAATTTCAACCATTTCATTTGACATGGTTTTAAGAACTTTTTGTAAACCTTCCATGTCATATGGATCTTTGGCCTTTTTCTTTGAATCATCTTTGAAGATGACTTTCTTTGATTTTCTTTCCTCAAGAGTGTTTTTCTTTTCCAGAGAAGTAATCCGTTTTTCCACTGCAATAGCTTCTTTCATACTTTCAGCTAATGTAGGCTTTGCAGCTTTGTCTACGAAAATAGCTATGTTTGAGGGTAAGGTAGTTATGTACCATTCTATTCTGACCTGTTCACTGGGCTGTGAATCTGTGTGGATTTTGTTCAAGAGTTTGTTGAATCTAGCGTTGAAATCTTTAATGGGTTCTCTGAGCTCTATTTTCAAATTTGAGAGGTCATTGAGTAAAGTAGCTATTGATCGGTCATCTCCAAATTTGGTTAAGAAATGATCTGCAAAAATGTCCCAACTTGTTATGGATCCCGAAGGTAATGAGAAGTACCATGATCTTGCTGCTCCTTGAAGAGTATAAGGGAACAGTCAGACTACAACATCTTCATGTGTGACTCTATTCAAATTAACAGCCAACATAAAGTTATTAATATGTTCTTCAGCTTGGATGTTAAGATATGGACTAAATTTTGGAAGTCATTTTCCAGGATTGTCTGGTAAATCATGTAAAGGTGCAGCCATGTTGACTGCTCCTGGAGTAGCCCATGGTATAGCCATTATCGGAACGACTATTGGACGAGTAGTAGTAATTGGTGGTGTTTGAATAGAAGTTGTTGGAATAGATGATGTTGAGATTGATGATGTTTGAGAGGAAGATGATGTTTGAGGTGATGATGAAACAACTGCACTTTGTTGAGTTGTGGTTTTAGAAACAGGTGATTGAATATGGGATGATGAACTTGAATCACTTTCTGTTTCCGATTGAACTCTTTTTGTTTTGCCCTTACTAGGTAAAGGAAATTCTTTCGGATGAATACCAAGTTTTTCACTTTGCAATCTAGTAAGAGGTTTCGAAGGAATAAATTTTGAGCTTACACTACCTTCAGATATTTCAGATTCTTCAATAGATAATGAGAATCCTTTTAATTTATGGATTAAATCTTGAACTTCAGGAGATTTAGGAGATTGCTTGTCCGAATATTTTTTGGTAGTGGGTGTCTGAATATTCTCTGCAATTTCTTCTCTAGGATTTTGAATTTCAGAAGAAATTGAAGAAGTTAATGAGGGTGTTTTTCTCTCAGAATGGCCTGTGGATAAAGATTTACTTGCCATTCATAGCTCTGGCCCTCCTTCTAGCACCAAAAATGTTGAAGCCTAGAAAATCTCTACTTCAAACATTGGGGAAAACCACCCAATCGGGACCTTAAGACAACTCCTTTTCCGTTTGGAATGGTGGCTCCAACTGGATTTAAAGGACAAGTTTCCTTGTAACTAAGTGGATTGGATTGGATGGGTGGAAATGGGACTAAATTAACTGAAATAAAACTATCTATTCTAAGCTAAATACTGATAAAGAAATTCTAATACTAACTCGAGTAATTATATGTGAATACAACTTAAGATTGTTTCAATCTAATAATAACCATGAAAATGTATTATTAATCAAATTGAAATGTGCAGAAACAAATAAAGATAACTCTGTTTAAGAAATTAAACAGAGTTATATTAGCATATTGCATTCATCATTGTATACCATCTATATATGCTTATAACAGATAACATTTCAATTATACTCAGAAATGATATATAAAAGGAAATGTTATGAAAACCAAATATATAAACGATAGCAAATTATTCAAGCGAATACCATATAACAAAGAAAATCAACAGTGAACAGACAGAAATACCTCATTCATCTTGAAGACTGTCAAATGAAATTTGATACTCTGATCCAGTAACTCCGATGTAAAATTAAATCCAAAGGTACAGAAATGCAACACTTCAAAGATAATTTCAGCACAAAAATCACCAGATGTGATCCTTCATAAAATATAATAAGGAATGGAGTACAGAAATGTTAGCTCCAAGTCCAAAAAATATTACAACTTCAGATCCCTCTCTAAATGCACGAGAGGGATTTAAATAAGAAATTACATAACAAAATCCTACTACTACTGCTACAATCTATCAAATTAAAAACTGAAATGCTATCTTAAATGAAACTGATTCATTGTTTTTCTCTCTCGCTTGATGAAGCCAACTTGCAAATCTTCAACATATCTTGGAGTCTCAGTGGATGACTCATCTCGGAATGCAGCTTTCCAGCATAGGTGGCATCGGAAAATTTTGGAATTAAACAATCGACAGCACTTGAAAGGAATTTGATAGCCATTTGTTGATTGTTTGGCTTGATTAAATGAGTCCACATACTGTCCCAGGATATTGTTTGAAGTTTGTTGATTTGTTGAATTTTCTTCACCATTTCTTCTCTCCATCTGTTTTCAGTTTCTTTCACTTCAGGCAAACTGCCAGGAACACAGTCTGAAATGAGATTGATTGAGTACAAGCTGTCATTTATGAATTGCGTGATATTATTCATCATACTCCTGGCCCTTGATATTGCTCTCTCAGCTTTCATTATTTGATTTTCCCATTCTATAAACAAGACTTCTTTGTGTCTTTCCTCTATTCTAGGAAGATTGGCTTCTTTTCCTTTTTCTGTATCTTGCCAATTGAGAAATTTAGAAATATTTTCATCAGCATCATCTATTTCTTGTCTGAGAATAATAACATTTTGGATCAAAGATGAGGTAATATCACAAAAAGGTTCTGCCTGTGATAGCTTTGCACAAAATTCATTCAATTGCTGAGACAATAGTTTATTAGCCTCAAGGGCTTCTGATTTGAATTCACTTAACTTGGGGAAATCTTTGAACTTATCCAAAGTTGTTTGAAACTCCTTTTCTTGTACAATCTTTGCCTTTTTCTCATTTTGTAATAGACTTTGTAACTTGGAAATTTCTTCATTCAGTTGTTGTTGTTTGCCTAAGAGCTGCTCATCAACTTTCTTCTTTTCTTCAGCAAACTGTTTTTCCAACTCTTTGGACCTGAGTGTCTGATTTTGTAGTAGTTGTTGCAATTGAGTAATCTGTTGCTGAATTTCCTTAGCTTTCTCTTCAAGTGAAGCTATGTGGAGATCTTTCTGAGTTATCATCTGAGAAACTTCTACAACTTTATCCACTGTCGCAGCACTATAAGCTCCTACATACTGGGACAATTTTGTGAGGTCTTCGGATGGATTCACCTCATTGTTTTTGTAAACAATATTCATAAACTCTTCCAATGGAGTAGAAAACATGTCCTGTTCTGTCTTCCTTCTTTTTCTTTGTCTTCTAACAACAGCCTTATGTTTGGGGCTGTAAAATACATCTAAAGGAGGGATCTCCTCGACCTTCAATACAATCTGCCCTGTCGGATGTTCAGGAATGATTTCAACATCCTGCTCTATTTGCTCTTTATCTTTATCTTGCAATCCCAGCTGTTGAGCGAATTGATCATATTGTTTCAATAACTGAGAAGAAACATTAAGATCAGCAGAAACTATAATCTCCTTAGTTGTTTCTTTTCCTTTTTCTGTATCTATGTTCTGCTCAGTGCTTTTGCCATCCGATCCACCTTTTTGATTATGCACATCATCATCGGTACTTGTGCATTTTTCTGTTGTCTGAGCAGTAGACTGCTGACCAGTATTTTGATCGGATTTATCATCAGTATTTCTCTTTTGGGCATCAGGCTTGTCGATAGCGACCACCTTTTGAGTATGTATAGTTGGTTGGTTAACAGCCGATTGTGTAATGACTTTGCCAGTAGATGTTTCTACTAGCGTTTTGCTGGATGTACCTTCTGACTCTGACCCTTGTGTTGGAATTCTTAATTGGTCCAGAGGAACTCTTAACAATCTCTGGCTTCTGAATAACAAAAATTTATTCATTTCCTCCTTTTGAAATTTAGACTTGGCTAAGTCATAAATTTCAGGGAAATTATCCAAAGAAACAAACAAATCATCAAACGGATCTGGCTCATGCTCAAATTGAGCAATTGAAACTGAAGCAGTAACATTAAATGCTATCTGTCTTGGATCATATTGTCTTCCAGGAATGGTTGCAAATTTACAAAATTTTATCTTGGAGACTTCTTTTTCAGCATGCTTGAAATCATTTAAAGTAAACTGACCACAATTGAGTGGGAATTGAGGCCACATTCTTTTCTTACTGTTATTCAAAGACCTAGATATTCCTTCAACTGTTAATTGATAGGAAATTTCTTGAGCAAGAAGTTTGTCTGGAACAAAAAGAGGAAGAACATGTGGTTCCAAAATACTACCAAAAACCCTGATGTATGTAAATTTCTCCTCCCCAAACCAATCTCCTATTGCAGACAAGTCGGCCTTAGCTTTTTCAGAGAATCTAGGAGGAAAGCGATTAAAAATGGTTTTGAAAACAGGGATAAGGAAACCATGGCAGATTCTATATACATTATCTTGGAAATGAACCTTCCAAAGCAGTTTATGATAAATATGAATTGGGGTAGGGTCTTTGGGAGTCCATTTCCATCCAAATAAGGGAAACTCAGAATTAAAACAAAGATCATCAAGAATATAGGCACAAAAGAAAAAGGGAGTGGAATTTCCATTAGTTTTTTCTTGTCTGTACTCAAGTATCCTATTGGCCATTCTATCAAAAAGAATAACAGCCCAATCCATGATGTCAGAATTGACAGCAGCTAGGATTAATGGGACCATTTGTATAGAAAACCTAGCTGAATTATCATTGCCAAATAATCTACACATCATGGCAGCGGCATAGCAATATGGAGGTAAAAGGGAATCTATAGAATACATACCAGACACTTCATTTGGGTGCTTCTATAGATTTTTCTTCCAATCTCTGATAGGGTCAGATTGGACTTTGTTATTATCAGCAAAGTCTTTGATAAAGTCCTTGTTATACACCTTCTGCGGGTCTAGAAGGTGATACATTGCCTTTAGGTCTTCTGCTTTAAACGAGCCAAAAGACACTCCAGATGCTGAAACAAACGTTCTGTCTTGTATCTTCACACTGTCAATAACCCATTGAATTGCATCGTAATAAGGCATGATGCTTGCTCTGGCTGCAATTTGATGCAAAAATGAATTTGTAAGTGATTTTTCAGTGATCTCAGAGTCGGAATCTGAGCTATCTTCGTCTGGAACCGATGCGTTTTCCACTGTGACCTTGGGGTTTTCTCTTTCCAATAGGTTGTAGACTCCTTCCCACGTCATTCTCCCAAGCCCCTGGCATGATGTATCTATGACTAATCTTAGTTTTATGGGCTTTTCTTTTGAAACCGTAGGAGTCTCAACTAACTTAATTGGAACAGCAGTCTTGGTTCTTCTCGCTCTCTTCGACATTTCTGCGTTTGCTATTATTTCCCTTTGTCTGTGAATGAAAGAGCTTAGTGTTCTTTGGCTCTGCAAGACAATAAACTCTCAGTCGTGACAAACAAGCAACTCAAACGGGATGATTTATGAACTTATGATTTTTCATTTATTTGTTTCGTATACCGTGTAAATGCTCCTTTTGGGTCACACTCACATATTAAAAACCAAATCATTAACAATATTCATTCGATTTGTTAGTGAATGCCCTCGTACAAACAGAGATTTGGCGCTTTGTGAAATATTAAAATATTCATCCATTCTGAACTTTTCGCATGTAATAAATGACATTTATCAATCGCATCGAAAGTTTTCGAATGGCACATAAACATCACAATACGTTTTTCTCAATTGGCCGATTCCGATTGAAAACTTTTCCGATTTCTAATGGTTGGGTCTACCATATAAAATTTAAACGAACAAATGTTTGATTTTCTTTTGAAAGCGTTTATTGTAATAACACACATCGGATCGGGGAATTTCAATTGACCGTAAAGAGTTTATTAAAGAATATCCTGATTATTCGATTGCGACTGGCCGCATCGCATCGGAAGTTATACAAATAAAAAATTTAAACTCTTAGCGATTGAAGATTTCCGATCGAACTAATCACATCGAAGGATTTGAAATAAGTATATGAAACTTCTTTTAAGGGTTTTCTCTGATTCTCCGATTGCGATTGGACTTTTAAACTTGATTTGTTTTTTATGATAAGGCCTTATATATTGGATCGGATCAGAAGTTTTGAATGTTGTATTTGGTTAGTAAACAAAAGATGAGTTTTTTCAAAACAATGAATCTTTATTTCTAAGTCTTTTATTTCTATAAAAAGAGAAAGGGACCCTATTTCTAAATGAATTTTATTTCTAAATTTTTTTAAGAAAAAGGGAGGGTTGTTGTATAGTACAATAGTACTATAGTAGTAATATAGGTACCTAATAGGATCGCACCGTAATATCGTAGCATAACTATGTTTACCACCAAATTGGGATCCTTCCAGTACACAGTCAGGCTGTTCGGGCTCAAAAATGCCCCTACCATCTATTCGCAGGTAGTGGTCGCAGTATTCAAGGAGTTCATTCGCAAGTTCTTGGAAGTGTACTTTGAGGATTGGAAAGTATTTGGGTTGGTAAAGAAGCATGTCTCGAACCGACACATGATATTGGACACTTGTAGAGAGCACCAGATTTCCCTAAATATTAAGTACTACATATTCTGCATACCGTTTAGGATCTTGTTAGGTCACATACTCTGTCGACAAGGACTGACGATTGACCATGCCAAGGTAGTAGTTATCATCAAATTAGCAGAACCTACAACTGAGAAACAACTACACTCCATCCTCAGGCACATAGGCTAATACAAAAACTTCATTCAAGGGTACGTACTGATCACGACACCCATGGAGAAGTTGCTAAAGAAGGACGTTTTTCTTTGGGGAGACATGGAGTTTAAGAAGAGTTTTGAGCTACTCAAGGAAAATATGGCCTCTGCACCTATCCTCATACTTCCTGACTAGGTGAAGGGTCCATGTAGATGCCTCAGCAATCGCCCTAGGGGTTGTCCCTATGCAGCCCAGGTAGGGGGGCATTGACCACTCAGTTGCGTTTTCTAGTAGAAAAATATCTAGTGCAGAGCATAACTACCCAAGTGCTGAGCACAAGTGCTTGCCCATGGTATATTCCCTACATAAATATCAGCATTATCTTCTTGGAGGGTACTTGAAGATGTTCATGGATCACTCCACTTTGAAGTACCTAGTCAATCAGCCTGTGTTGGGGGGGAATATTTGCCGATGGTTACTGCTATTTCAAGAGTATGATTTTGAGATAATTGTGAACTTGGGGAAACTAAATGCTAAACCAGACCACTTGTCCCAAATTGAAAGTGGTGAAGAACTGACCAACCTAGAGGAGGGATTTCTGGATGGACAACTATTTACTATTAAGTTGGTTGATGCACACTTTTCCGATATCATTCAATTCTTAGCTATAGGGATGATGCCTGCAAAATATTTGGTACAGTAGAAAAAAGAGTTGGTAACCCATGCAACAGAATTTACCATCATACAAGACACTTGTATAAGCTGCAAGTTGATGAGGTACTCCGAAGATACATTCTAGAGTATGAAAGAAAATCCATTCTAGCAGAAGCCCACTGAGGCATAGCAGGAGGTCACTGTGTCGGGAAAGCGATGGAAGAGAAGTTCTTAAGAGCTGGGTTGTAGTGCTCCACAATGCATAGTGACTCTTAGGACTATTGCAAAGCCAGTGACACATGCCAAAGGATAGGAATACCATCGAGTAGGGATGGAATTCCCTTACAACCAGAGATGTCCCTGCAGGCATTCGATAAATGGGTAATCAACTTTGTTGGGCCCATCAACCCACCAGGTAAGGAGAAAGGTGCCCGCTACATCATCACTGCGACTGACTATGTAACCACATGGGCAGAGGTGCAAGATGTGAAGGCTTTTACTATAGATACCACTATGCACTTTATTTTTGAACATATTCTAACCAGGTTTTGTTGTCCAAACATATTGATGAGCGATAAAGGTACACATTTCGTTAATGAAACAATACAAGCTTTGATTGACGAATTTCGAATCCACCATGCAAAAGTACCCCATATCACCCATAGGGAATTGGAATCGTAGAAGCTTTCAATAAAATTCTAGAACAGGCACTCACCAAGATCTGTAATTTCGATTGAAGAGATTGGTACGTGCGCATCATGTCGGTCCTTTGGAC
>JAXQQM020072882.1:0-247790 GCA_034641835.2 Pinus albicaulis | reverse complement strand
TGTGTAGGTTTGAACCCTGAACAGAAATTATCTACACACAAATCTTATAACAGAAAATAAACAATACTGAGAGCATAAAACATAAAATAGATAAACACAGAGATTTCCCCCTGGATCCCAAATCAGGACGACCAACTTGATTTTTCATTATGTTCCTTTTAGTGTTACAACACATATATACATGTCGAAGCATACATAAACCCCAATCCATTAACCCTAGTTTAGAACATAACCGTAGTTCCCTTGACCAGATCTACAAACTGCAGAGACCATCATCTTTATAAAAATGGCAATCATGCCTGTTTATGATGCAGTGTGTGTCAGTGTTTCTCTTCAGTATACTAGACTGTAATGGCTGTGGAACCTGCTGGTCGACTTCCTTAATAAAGTTCTTATCATTGCTGGCGCTTATCATGCTGTCAGACTAGTGAGAAGAATATAACATTCATTACCACTTGTTTTCTTTCCCGGGGGCCACGGGAGCGCTTAGTCATTAGGCCAATTCTTCAACACCCATTGTTTCTCTACACTTGAGAGGCTTGCGAGTGCTCACGGTTTCGTCAATGCATCTGGTGGTCAGGGTGGATATTGGTGGCCTCCCACCTATTCCATTTGGACCCGCAACATCAATTCTTTCAGTTTTTCAGCTTCAGCACAACTTACTATTTATAGCAGGTTTTCGGGTCCTGCACACCCGGAGCCATTTTGGGGCATTAATAATCTAGGTGGATATTGATGGCCACCCATCGAGTCCATTTGAACCCCCACAATCAGTTATTTCAGTTTGTAAGTTTCAGCACAACTTACTATTTTTGGCAGTTTTTCGGGTCTTAAACTTCCGGAGCCATTTTGAGGCCCTAAACGACGCTTTTTGGGAAAACGGAGAGCAACATGGGTCCATGGACCGATGTTTCTCGTTCAAAAATTGAATTCCTCGGATAGATCTTTCTAACGAGCTATTGAGCGCGTCAAACGGAGATCGGATGCCAAAGTTACGTCCCCAGGAAGTTGAACCACCAATTTACCCAAACGGGGCCCACAGTTTTGGCGCTTCATCTCCTACGGTTAGGGTTTTGGACCTTTCGGATTCTACATTGTTTCTCAACAATAAATAGGCCCTCGAGCCTCATTGTAATACAGTTCAGGTGGCTGGGAGCCGATACATCTCTTCTCAGAGATAAGCGCTACTAGTGCCCTAGCTCGCTTGTTCTGATCATGCCTATATTGTAATACAGTTCAGGGGGCTGGGAGCCGATACATCTCTTCTCAGGGATAAGCGCTACCAGTGCCCTAGCTCGCCGCATCTCCATCATGTCTGCATTGTAACACAGTTCAGGGGGCTGGGAGCCAACACATCTCTTCTCAGAGATAAGCGCGACCAGTGCCCAAGCTCGCCACATCTCTATCATGTCTGCATTATAACACAGTTTAGGGGCTGGTAGCCACCACATCTCTTCTCAGGGATACGCTGCCAGTACCTAGCTCATATATTTCCATTATGTCTGTAATAGGCCTGCGAGCCTCAATGTAACACAGTTCAGAGGCCTGCGTACGCTACATCTCTTCTCAGAGATACGCTACCAGCGCCCTAGCTTATTTCCATTATGTTTGTAAGCTTATTGCAGTCATTCTTTTATTAATAAAATGACGCATTATTTCCGCTGCATCTCTGTATCTATGGTTATATATGTATTCTGTTGCGTTCCTGCATAAAATCCGGATCAGTGGTATCAAAGCGGGGCTGCTCTTTCTCTGTTTTTCTCTTCATGTCCCCAATGCGGCCAGGGTATAAGGAGTTCAACCTCGCAACCCCGACGACCCCCCATGGCGGATGGAAAGAAAGACGAGGGAGCAGGAGATCCTGTCAAAATCTTGCTCGAGGATGCCCTCGAGAAACAGAGGAACGCGATGATGGACAATTTTTTTTTCAGATCCTTCAATGGCTGCCCACCGGTGGCACATCTACATCCAGCACGTCTGCCAACAGGTCCGCGACATCCTGGACAAATCCAAACACCAAGTTCAGCAAAATTTCCCCCCCCATGCAGGAACTTAACGCAATGGAGACCATTGCTTCCTAAGGAGGGAGGAATGATCCAGGTGGATATTGGTGGCCTACCACCTATTCCATTTGGACCCGCAGCATCAATTCTTTCAGTTTTTCAACTTCAGCACAACTTACTATTTATAGCAGGTTTTCGGGTCCTGCACACCCGGAGCCGTTTTGGGGCATTAATAATCTAGGTGGATATTGGTGGCCACCCATCGAGTCCATTTGAACCCCATCATCAGTTATTTCAGTTTGTAAGTTTCGGCACAACTTACTATTTTTAGCAGTTTTTCGGGTCTTAAACTTCCGGAGCCATTTTGAGGCCCTAAATGACGTTTTTTTGGGAAAACGGAGAGCAGCACGGGTCCATGGACTGATGTTTCTTGTTAAAAATTTGTACTCCTCGGAAAGATATTTCTAACGAGCTATTGAGTGCATCAAACGGAGATCGGATGCCAAAGTTACGTCCCTGGGAAGTTGAAACACCAATTTACCCAAACGGGGCCCATAGTTTTAGCGCTTCATCTCCTAGGGTTAGGTTTTTGGGATGTTTAGGGTTCTCCATTGTTTCTCAATAATAAATAGGCCCTCGAGCCTCATTGTAACTCAGTTCAGAGGCCTGTAGCCGCCACATCTCTTCTCAGAGATAGCTACCGGTGCCCTAGCTCGCTTGTTCGATCATGCCTGTATTGTAAAAATCTTCGAAATTTGAACGATACATCTCTTCACGAGAGATAAGCGCTACCGATGCCTAGCTCACCACATCTCCTCCATCATGCATTGTAACACAGTTAAGGGGGCTGGGAGCCGATACATCTCTTCTCAGAGATAAGCGCTACCAGTGCCCTAGCTCTCCATCATGTCTGCATTGTAACACAGTTCAGGGGCTGGTAGCCACCACATCTCTTCTCAGGGATACGCTGCTAGTACCCTAGCTCATCTATTTCCATTATGTCTGTAATAAGCTTGCGAGCCTCAATGTAACACAGTTCAGAGGCCTGCGTACGCTACATCTCTTCTCATAGATTCGCTACCAGCGCCCTAACTTATTTCCATTATGTTTGTAAGCTTATTTCAGTCATTCTTTTATTAATTAAATGAAGCATTATTTCCGCTGCATCTCTGTATCTATGGTTATATCTGTATTCTGTTGCGTTCCTGCATAAAATCCGGATCAGTGGTATCAGAGCGGGTCTGCTCTTTCTCTGTTTTTCTCTTCATGTCCCCAATGCGGCCAAGGTATAAGGAGTTCAACCTCGCAACCTCGACGACCCCCCATGGCGGAAAGAAAGAAAGACGAGGGAGCAGGAGATCCTATCAAAATCTTGCTCGAGGATGCCCTCGAGAAACAGAGGAACGCGATGATGGACAATTTTTTTCAGATCCTTCAATGGCTGCCCACCGGTGGCACATCTACGTCCAGCATGTCTGCTAACAGGTCCGCGACAGCCACATCTAAATCCAACACCAAGTTCAACAAAAACTCCCCCCCCCCCCCCATGGAGGAACTTAACGCAATGTAGACCATTGATTCCTAAGGAGGGAGGAATGATCCAGGTGGATATCGGTGGCCTCCCACCTATTCCATTTGGACCCGCAGCATCAATTCTTTCAGTTTTTCAGCTTCAGCACAGCTTACTATTTATAGCAGGTTTTCGGGTCCTGCACACCCGGAGCCATTTTGGGGCATTAATAATCCAGGTGGATATTGATGACCACCCATCGAGTCCATTTGAACCCCCACCATCAGTTATTTCATTTTGTAAGTTTCGGCACATCTTACTATTTTTGGTAGTTTTTCGGGTCTTAAACTTCTGGAGCCGTTTTGAGGCCCTAAACGACGCTTTTTGGGAAAACGGAGAGCAACATGGGTCCATGGACCGATGTTGCTCGTTCAAAAATTGAATTCCTCGGATAGATCTTTCTAACGAGCTATTGAGCGCGTCAAACAGAGATCGGATGCCAAAGTTACGTCCCCGGGAAGTTGAACCACCAATTTACCCAAACGGGGCCCACAGTTTTGGCGCTTCATCTCCTACGGTTAGGATTTTGGACCTTTCGGATTCTACATTGTTTCTGAACAATAAATAGGCCCTCGAGCCTCATTGTAACACAGTTCAGGGGACTAGGAGATGATACATCTCTTCTCAGAGATAAGCGCTACCAGTGCCCTAGCTCGCTTGTTCTGATCATGCCTATATTGTAATACAGTTCAGGGGGCTGGGAGCCGATACATCTCTTCTCAGAGATAAGCGCTACCAGTGCCCTAGCTCGCCACATCTCCATCATGCATTGTAACACAGTTAAGGGGGCTGGGAGCCGATACATCTCTTCTCAGAGATAAGCGCTACCAGTGCCCTAGCTCTCCATCATGTCTGCATTGTAACACAGTTCAGGGGCTGGTGGCCACCACATCTCTTCTCAGGGATACGCTGCCAGTACCCTAGCTCATCTATTTCCATTATGTCTGTAATAGGCTTGCGAGCCTCAATGTAACACAGTTCATAGGCCTGCGTACGCTACATCTCTTCTCAGAGATTTGCTACCAGCGCCCTAACTTATTTCCATTATGTTTGTAAGCTTATTGCAGTCATTCTTTTATTAATAAAATGAAGCATTATTTCCGCTGCATCTCTGTATCTATGGTTATATTTGTATTCTGTTGCGTTCCTGCATAAAATCCAGATCAACAACATTCTTAAAAGTGTCCACCTTTACCAGCAACACCCTTTTAGCCTCAACCATATCTCTAACAAAGTGATATTGATTCTTGAACATTAATGTGCTTTGTCTTTGAATGGTAAGCAGAGTTCTTAGCCAATAAAATTGAACTTTGGCTATCACAGTCTATCCTTATAGCTTGTTGTACCAACCCCATACTTGAACACAATCTCTGCAACCAAATTTCTTCCTTGCTTGCATGAGTGGCTGATATGTATTCTGCCTCTGTAGATGAAAGAGCCACTACAGACTGTCTTTTACTCATCCAACTGACTGCGCCTCCAAATAGGCTAAAAACATACCCACTTGTAGATCTTATTTGGTCCAGATCTCCAGCCCAGTCTGCATCAACAAAACCACGAATGTCCAACATTCTTTCCAATCCTGGTCTTCCTTGGTAGCACAAGCCATAATCACTAGTGCCACGTAAATATCTGAAAACCCGCTTCACTGCTGTCCAGTGCTCCTTTCCTAGGTTTGACATAAACCTACTCAATACTCCCACTAAATGTGCAATGTCTGGTCTAGTACAGACCATTGCATACATCAGGCTACCCACTGCACTTGCATATGGAACATGGGACATATACTCCTCTTCTTCGTGTGTCTTGGGACACTGTTCAACAGACAACTTTACACCTACAGGAATAGGAACATTCACTGGTTTACTATCCTGCATATTGAACCTCTGCAATATAGTTTCGACATACTTCCTCTGGTTTAACCAGAGCTTCCTCTTTGCCCGATCTCTCTTAATTTCCATGCCCAAAATATAGTTTGCAACACCAAGATCCTTCATGTCGAATTTGGAGAACAGTTGGGTCTTCAAATCTTGGATAATTTCTTTGTCATTTCCGATCAACAACATATCATCCACATACAAGACCAAATAAATAACACGGTCACCAATTAATTTAAAATAAACACAGTGATCCTCCTTGCTTCTGGTGAAGCCAAGTCCCCGTATATAGGTATCAAATTTCTGATACCACATCCTTGGTGACTGTTTTAACCCATACATAGACTTCTTCAACCTGCATACCGGTTCTTTCTTACCCTTCACCATAAAGCCTTCAGGTTGCTTCATGTAGATCTCCTCTTCTAGATCCCCGTGAAGAAATGTTGTCTTCACATCCATATGTTCTATCTCAAAATCAAATGCAGCAGCAACAGATAAAAGTAATCTAATAGAAGTAACTTTGGCAACAGGAGAAAAAATATCACCAAAATCAATTCCCGGCACTTGGGAATAACCTTTTGCTACCAACCGAGCTTTGTATTTCTCCACCTTGCCTTCCACATTCATCTTCTTCTTAAACACCCATTTTCTCCCAATGGGCTTCCTTCCAGCCGGAAACTCCACCAGATCCCATGCCTCATTTTTGTGCAAGGATGCCATTTCATCAACCATGGCATCCTTCCAGAGTTTTCCATCCTTGGAATCTACTGCCTCCCTGACAGTTCTGGAATCATCATCAGTTATAGTTAAGGCAAAACCTGAATAGAAAGAAGATGGACTATACCTTTCTGGTTGCCTTCTTTCCCGAACTGATCTTCTCAAAGTTGGAGTTTGTGGCTCTTCCTCTTCTGAATCTTCGTCTGCTGTAGAGTTTGATTCATCCTCCTTTAGCTCAAACTCTATCTTCTCAGGTTACTTTGGTATGATTTCATGTTTAAAAAAATCTTTCACCTCTCTAAACACCACATCTTGGCTGTACACAACCTTCCTTGTTTCCGGGTTCCAAAGCTTGTAACCTTTTAAACCATCCTTATACCCAATAAATATGCACCTTTCAGATTTATTATCCAACTTGATCCTTTTCTCCTTTGGAACATGTACATATGCATCACATCCAAATACCCTTATATGTGAAAGAGAGGGTTTCTTACCAGTCCATACCTCATGTGGAGTCTTATCCTCCAACACTGATGAAGGTGATCTGTTAACCAGATAACATGCAGTCTCCACTGCCTCTGCCCAGAATTATTTTCCTAACCCGGTACCACTGAGCATGCTTCTTGCCTTTTCCATCAGTATTTTGTTCATTCTTTCTGCAACTCCATTTTGCTGAGGTGTGTATGGAGTAGTCTTCTGTCGTGCTATACCACACTTCTTACAGAACTCTTGAAATTCCTTCTTGCAGAACTTCCCACCATTATCTATCCTCAGCGCCTTTATCTTCTTCTCTGTCTGGTTTTCCACCAGAGCCTTAAATTCTTTAAATCTGTCAAAAGCTTCAGATTTCTTGCTCAAGAAATATATCCATGTATTCCTTCAGAAGTCATCTATGAATGAAACATAGTACACAGACTTTCCCAGTGATGGAACTGACACACGTCCAAACACATCACTGTGCACAAGTTCTAATATCTTGTTCGCCCTCTTAGCACTAGAAGGAAAACTCACCCGATTCTGCTTCCCATATACACAATGTTCACAGAAATCAAAATCCAGAGAGAAATTAGACATACCTTCTACCATACCATTTCTATGCAGTATCCGAAGGCCCTTCTCTCTAATATGTCCAAGCCTTTGATGCCATAGCATGGTCTTTTCTCCAGAGACAGCTAGGCTTTCCGCTCCACTTTCAGGAACCACATAACTATTACACCCATCAATAACAGTGCTACCTTGTAGCTTGTATAGAGTTCTAGTCCGAACTCCCCGCATTAATACCAGTGCTCCCTGAACCATCTTGCAGGCATCTTTCTCAAACACTGTTTTTACACCTGCATCATCCTTCTTTCTTACAGAAATCAGATTTTTGGCCAATGCAAGAATATGCAGAACACCAGGAAGTGTTATAATCCTTCCACCTTGCAGCTTCAGCTTGACCTTTCCACGTCCGATGATTTTGGCCTTCCTATCATCCCCTAGGAAGACATCACCATCATATTTCTCATACTCGCAGAACCACTCCCTATGGGGAGTGAAGTGAAAGGATGCACCTGAGTTAATCAACCATGAGTCATGATCTACATGTGTATTTGAAGAAGAAGCCAAATACACAACCCCACCTTAATCAGAGGTGGTTTTTTCCCCTGTAGAAGGAGCATCATCAGATCCCTTTCCTTTCTCAGGAGCTTTAGATCTACACTCCTTTTTGTAGTGCCCTTCCTTTCTGCATTTCCAGCATACCTTTACAAACTTTCTAGAAGATTTAGATCTCCCTTTAGATTTGGATCTCCCACTCGAAACTTTATTCTTTTTTCTATTTTGGGACCTTCCTCGTACAGATAAGGAATCTCCATTCTGGTCCTCCATATTTCTCCGTCTCATTTCCTCCGACAGCAAGGCTGAGACAATGTCATCAAAATTCAAGGTAGTTGTATTTCTACCTATTGAAATAACCAAAATATCCCAAGAGTCTGGTAGAGAACACAAAAAACTGATGCACTTATCTTCATCTGAGATTTTAATATCAACAGATGACAGCTGACTTACCACAGTATTGAAGGCGTTCAGATGCTCTGTCACCGAGTCTCCATCCTTCATCCTCAGGTTATATAGTTTTTTCCGTAGGAACAACTTATTCACCAGAGACTTACATTGGTACAAAGTCCCAAGTTTTTCCCACAAATTCTTCTTTGTAGCTTCCCCAGATACATTCAACAATACTGAATCCGAGACACACAACCGTGTTGTGCTCTTAGCCTTCCGATCTAGTTTCTTCTAGTCTTCATCTGACATTGCCATTGGTTTAGTACCTGGATCTACCGCGATCCACTGATCTTTATCCACCAGCAGATCCTCCATCTTGAGCTTCCACAACTCAAAAATATGACCATTAAATTTCTCGATCTATATCTTTCTGCCGCTCACCATATTTTTTCATCGCAAGAATCGATCCCACAGATCTCCCGCTAAATAGGGTCTACCTCAGGTTTGAGAAAAAAACCCTCAGCAGCAAAGGTGTACCCTTGAAGCCGAAACAAATTTGATACCAAATGTAGGTTTTAACCCTCAACAGAAATTATCTACACACAAATCTTATAAGAGAAAATAAACAATAGCGAGAGCATAAAACATAAAATAGATAAACATAGATATTTTCCCCTAGGTCCCAAATCGGGACGACCAGCTTGATTTTTCATTATGTTCCTTTTAGTGTTACAACACATATATATACATGCTGAAGCATACATAAACCCCAATCCATTAACCTTGGATTAGAACATAACCGTAATTCCCTTGACCGGATCTACAAAATACCAGGGGCCAAAAACCATTGTACCCCAAAACCATGTGCAAACTCATGCGCAAAACATGGGTGGGTCCGCCTATGAGTGGGTCCACACACCAAACAAATTTTCGCCGGGGCGCTGCCCCAGACCCCAACAGTGGGGGCTGCCTCCCCCCTTGTGACCCCCCTGTTGCGCCCAACGCAACGTACAGCGCGTGGGGCTAGTCATGGAAAGAATATAACACATACCCAACATTTTGGTTGTCGTACATTAAGTCCTTGGTCCTTTCTCTTTAATTTGATCACCAATGTCTATATTGCAGTTCATGGCTACGTCGTTATCCTTTTTGCCTAGCTTACCCATTTTTTATTTATTTCATTTTTTTCTAAAATTAATTACCCAAGATCACATGAATTACCTATTACGACATTTCTGGGCCACATCATGAGTAAATCCTTATAAATATATTGTTTAAAGCCTTGAATTAACCAGACTTATCCTCTTCTGCTTTTTGAGATAATATCATCATGGCTGAACCACCAAGTTCAATTTCCTCTCCATCCACTCCTTCCGAAGAGACATTGTCACATGTGTCTTCTGATTCTCCACCTTCGACTAGGACTCAAAATTATGAGTTCACCCTTGTTCTGAGTATCCAACCTCTCGCCTCTTGATATCCTCCTGATGTGCCATTAGGCTACGTTGCCTACTCTTGGAATCCATTATTTGATCACATTAGAATCTCCCCTCAACGGAAATATAGTCCATACGATACACTTGGTGTATCGTTTTTGAATTCACTACATCCATCTCATACTGTTTCTCATTAGTTATTTCTGATGGCTTCCGAAGGAGAGGTTTCAACTCCCATGGAGGTTTCAAGAACTATTAGTGGTGTCGATGAGACTTTGTTTGAGGGATCTCAATTCCCTCCCAAGGGTTTTCCCTACGTAGAGACTTCTCGGCCTTCCTCCAAGCCGTATATTACAAAAAATTACACCTAGCTGGGACACCTGATATTGAGTATGTCAACTGCTACGCCTTTGTATTACAATAATATTTGGCAGAATAATGGAGTATCTACCCCTGGTACGACTGTTTCCATCATAAACGTTTCCATGCCTGCTCGAACTATAGTCACATCTACTTCCGCAAATCCAACTATTTTCTTAGGTGTTTTAGCGACTCCTATCAATACTCTTGTGTTGATCCCATCGAATTTAGATTATGGAGGAGGGCCTACCGTGTCGAATGTTTCCCAACCTTCCGTTGGACCATATACGAGTGTAAATAAAGCTTACATTCTGGGTTACTCTCAAGTTGTTGGTAGCATTCCCATGCCTGCTCGATCGTCGAGTCCAAGAAGGTTCACATATCATCAATATCATAAATTTTTAGATAGTCTTAACCAACATTATCTCCCGTATGGTTCCCAACAGTTTAAAAATCAGCTGGTAAATCTACATGGATTTCAAGGGCATCGAGGCGTTCATCCATGGGGTTACATCTATCAGCAGGGTCTTAACTATGTTCAAAATCAAACTTATGGGCCATAAGGGAAACCTTTTGTACAACAGGAAATTCCTTATGTACAACCTAATCAACCCTTTCCTCATCAAGGTCATTTTTCCTATTTTTAGCAGGGAAAACCTTCTGGTCAACTAGGTCAACCCCAATTTCAATAGGGTCAACCTTTTGTCTAGCAAGGAAAACCATCCATTCAGTCAAATCAAGTCCTTGTTCAACCAATCCATTAGGTACAACCTGATCCTTAGGTACAACCTAGTCCTCAGGTACAACCTAGTCCTCAAGTACAACCTAGTCCTCAGGGACAACCTGGTCCTTAGGTACAATCTGGTCCTCAAGTACAACTTGGTCCTCAAGTACAACATGGTCCTTAAGTACAACCTGGGCAACCTCAGCAACCTCAAGGTCTATCCTGCAACCCCAAGGTTAACCGCAGATAAATCGATACCAAACCATCCAGCAGCCACAAAATTCTTACCTTGTGAACTATGGCTAGCCTAAACCTCAGTGGTCTGCTACATGTCAGAATCTATTTTTGGGTCAGAAACTAGGATATGGTTAGAATCCAAAAGGTTTAAATCCTTATGGAAAATATCTATATGGGAAAAACCCTTCAGGGCAGAACCCTTGGAGGCAGAATTTCTCCCAACCCGGTTGGCATCGACAAATGGACAAGTACCAAAGATCAAACACCATGCCTTTCAATCCGTAATTTCCATTTCTCGCGACATTGGAGCTTCTTGATGTGTCAATATTGACCAATGATCCAATTCTTCACAATCCATATTGGTTCCCAGTTCCAACCAAAATTCCGAGTGATTGCCCCAATTTTGAAGGAAAATATGGGGAAGACCCCCAGATGCATGTTATGACATACCATATTTGGTACTCCTTCAATTCCTGGGTCGATGATTCTATCCGTCTACGTATTTTTCAAGGAACATTGACTGGTGCCACTGCAAAGTGGTACATTGAACTTCCACGCGAAACCTTTCCAGATTTCAACTCCCTAGCCATGGGTTTCCTTACACATTTTCAGTTGCCTGTTCATTATGAAACAGGAACCCACCTCCTTACATCCTTAAAGAAAAATACTGCTACGCATATATCCGATCATATTCATAAATGAATAAGGTGTCGTCGTTTGATTATATTTGAAATTCCTGATTAACTATTGATAGAATGGCTTACCAAATCATTCTTAAATAACATCGCTAGGGATATCACTATGGGGGTAGCTGTCACAAAATAGAAATCGATAGCTCATGCCTTGTATATAGATTTTGTTTACTCTCATTCTGTCATGTTATATGATATTTTACTTGACACTCTATGCCCAAGTTCTCAGTTCGTAGCCTTAAAATCTCTGATGACACCACCAGTATATGACTTCATTGGTTCTGTTTCCAAGACTTCCCAAAGTCTTCTTCCGCTTCTAAGCATAAATTGTCTTATTTCATAGATTTTGTTCCTCGGGATCCTTTGAATCCTAGAAAAACTTTAGTGGTCAATGTCATTCAGTCTTCTAGGGCCAATAAATCCTCTAAAGGAAAAAATAAGGGAAAAGCTAAATCTAAATCTGATGCCCCAAAATAGGATTCCTCCAAACCTCACACTAATTATGGAGCCAAACGTAAACCGAAGTATCCTTGCCTAATATGTGATAATGAGCTTTACACCAAGGAGTGTCCATTACGGGTCAAGGTGAGTCAATTGTTGAAGGGCACCCAAGGGACTCTGACTGTTCTTAAAGATCTGTTTCCATTAGAGCAAGCTCAAATGGTGGAACAACCCAAATATTCCACCTCTTTTCTTTCATAGGTTTTATTGATGAATGGTACTACACCTGTATCTATCACTACCAGATCTAAATATTTTTCAGAACTACATGAGCTGGAGGGTAAGAAAACATAGATGCTCCTACTCCTTCTCCCCCGCTGGATTCTGGCCCTCTTCACATTGAAAGGCCTAGTTCTGATCCCATTTTACAACCACCTTCTAAAGGTGTGCTCCGGAAGTCCTCCTATAATATGAATGCCCATGCAGCTCAACAATACAATAATCTTAATGATTTGGTTGAGGTGCCTTCCACTATTTATGCGCTAGAGATGCTTCAAAGCTGTCTGTCACAACAAAAAGCGTTGTTATCCACTATTGGAGGAGTCGATCCAACATATTCAAGATTTATTACTTCGATATGGAGAATTTCATTCCACATCTCCCTCATCAACTTGATTTGATTATCCAAGTCGGTATTAATGGAAATAATATCCATCGTGTAGTCGTGGACAAAGGTGCATCTACATGAATTATGTCTATTTTGTGCTGGAAATCCATTGGTTATCTAACTCTCAACCAGTCTCCAAATACTTTAGAGGCCTTTGACAGGAGGAATTCTCATCCGTTTGGTATTCTTCCCAATTTTCCTCTCACGTTGGAAGGAAAAATGGTCAACATTGAGCTTGAAGTCGTTGATGCCAAGCTCAATTATAATCTTCTCCTCGATCACAGTTGGACTCATGCTATGCTTTGCATGTTGTCAACTCTCTTTCATTTTTTCTGTTTCTCGTACGAAGAAAATATTATCATTATTGATCAACTATCCTTTTTAACTTCCACTTCTTCATAAGGAAATGTTCCATATGTAGACCATACCACCATGCCTTATGAGAGTGTGGGGGTAGGGATTTTCAAATACACTTCTTAGGTAAATATGATCTCTACTTCTTCTGATCCTTGGATTATGCCTTCACCTGATTAGGTCAATTCGTTTGGTGATGTGATGCCACTAAGCCCAGTAGAGGTCAATTATTGTGAAATCGTCTCAGCTTCATCTAATGATTCCAAACATGCTACTTCTAGCATGTATTTTGATGCGTACTCCCAACATCCTTGGCTTGGTTCCTCGAATTCATATGATCCCCTGAATGAGAAATTTCCATTTTATGAGAGTATCGTGGGAACTATGTCTCTCGAAGAAACCCCTCAGAACGATATCCATCATCATTCGTTGTTTCTCCCGAGTCTTGGAGTTGCTCAATCATGTCTTGAAAATCTCGCTTCCCATATTCTACGTGATCTGATCTCGACATTGATGTCAGCCCATGAGGTATTTTCTAAGAAGAACATGGGTAGTATTATTGAGACTATGCCTATCGACATTTCTGTGAAACTAGGAATTGTCGAGTACATTCATATCGAGGTGACTTACTCTCCAGATGAGGTCAAGCTCTATACTAGTCTCTTTCAAGAATTTCGAGATGTTTTTAATTGTTCCTATGAGGAAATTCCTGGCATTGACCCATATATAGCGGTGCATGAAATACCAACTTATCCTAATGCGAAGCTTTTTCGTCAACGACTTTGCCCTGTGCACCCTAGAAAGGCAGCAGCCATAAAGGGAGAGGTTGAAAAATTTCATAAGGTTGGATTCATTTATCCTATCCCATTGATATATTAGGTGTCCAATATTGTCCCCGTTAATAAAAAAAATGGTATCATTCACGTTTGTGTTGATTACCGAGATATAAATCAGGCTTGCCTGAAGGATATCTATCCCACTCCGTTTATTCACCAGATCCTCGATGAATGCACTCGGAGAGATATTTTCTCCTTTATGGATATTTTTTCTGCTACAAACAGATTAACATCTTGTCAATTGATCAACACAAGAATTCCTTTATCTTCCCATGGGGAACCTTTGGCTACAAAAATCTCTCTTTCGGCATGAAGAATGTTGGTGCCACCATTCAGTGCGTAATGTCTTATGCTTTCCATAACATTAAGCACATCGTGCAGCCTTATTTGGATGGCCTACCTGCTCATTCAGCTATGTGACATTACCATCATGCACACCTTTGAGATATTTCTCTACGCTTCTGACACTACAACATTTGTTTGAATCCACATAAGTTTGTTTTCTATGTTGAATTTGGAAGACACCTTTGGTTTTTCATCTCTAAAGAAGGCATTCTTCTCAGCCCCTTGAAATTCAAGGATATCATTAATTTACCACCTCCCTCCTCTTTATCTCAATTGTAGATATTGCAAGGGAAAGCTAATTTCCTATGTCATTTCATTCACAATTATCTGGAGTTTGCTAGGGGTTTTACACAATTACTAAAACAATGGATCCAATTTCTGTGGGATAAAGTGGCTCAATGCTCCTTCGATGCTTTAAATAATGTCCTCATTAATGCTCCTTTACTACATCCCCAAATTATCATCGCCACTATTTTCATTACTTAGCAGATTCCTCTAGTACCATTGCTATGGTACTCATCCAGGATGATGACAATGGTACTGAACATGTCATCTATTACCTCAGTTGTAACCTTATGGATACAGAGACTTGATATGCCCATGCCGAGAATTTGGCTTTAGCTACGATACATGTTGTTCAATGCTTTCTGAATTATATTCTTTTATGCATGAATACCCTGATCTCCAACTGCAATCCTATGACTTATATTTTGACTCGCTAGTTGCTAGGGGGAAAATATTCAAAATGGATTCTCATTTTACAAGAGTTTTATTTGGAATTCACTTCTTCCAAGTCAAAGAAATCATTGGTTTTCTTTGAATTGATATGCTCCCTTCCCTCTACCTCTACTCCATCTGATCTCGATGAGAGCATTATGCATGACACTCTCTTCATGATCAACACTGTCGATCCATGGTACTGTGATATCATCATGTATCTCCAGACCCAAATTTTTTTATCTGAGTTGTAAACGTCTGATCATCAACAGATTTGACATCATTCCCAACCATATCATATAATTGGAGATAATTTATACTGAGTCAGTGTTGATTCGATTCATCGTTGCTATCTGAATTTCGAAGAGGCTGAGAGAGTGCTCAATGACGACCACTTTAGGGCATGTGATGGCCACATGTCTGGCTATGAGAAAACTCAAAAAATATTTCGTGTTGGCTATTTCTGGCCTTATATTTTCAAACACTGCATCCTTTCCACCCATAAATTCCATGCTTGCCAGATTTATCAGTGGAAGATGCGCACACCACCCACACCCTTACACCCAGTTATTACCATTGGCCTGCTTGCAAAATGGGGAATTGACATAATGACATGTAACCCTCATTGAGTCGAGGTGCATGCTTATATCATTGTTGCTATGGACTATTTCACTAAATGGGTTGAGGCAATTCCTACGTATGTTGTTGATAGTAAAAATGCAGCTCAATTTCTCTTGAATCATGTTATCAGATGATTAAGTGTTCCTCAAGCCATTGTCACTGACCATGGCTCCATTTTCTCCATTACATGATGAGATGACTTCTCATTTGGGATTGCATCATGACAAATCAACTCCATATTACCCTCAGGCTAATGGCCAAGTTGAAGCAGTAAATAAAGTCTTAGTTACTGTGCTTCATTGCACTATTGGGATGCACAAGTCAAATTGGCATCTCATGTTGTTTTTAGCTCTCTAGGCATAGCAAACCTTGGCCAAGAATGCTATTGGATTCAATCTATTTCATTTAGTATATGGCCTTGAAGCAACCTTGCCGATTGAAAGTGAAATTCCTTCACTCAAGTTACTTTTCTAATTTCTTGTGAATACCTTGCCAGAAGAGGAACGCCTCTTGTACTTGGAAAGGCTAGATGAAACTTGATGCTTCGTCGCTTTGGTTACTGAAGCAAAGAAGAAATGGGTCAAATATCATGTTAATCAGAAAATTTCACCATGTGCCTTCTTTGAAGGAGACTTGGTCGTTCTTTATGGCCAAGCACATGACAAACTGGGGGTAGGAAAATTCAAACCTATGTGGTGTGGACCATATATCGTAAAACATGTTTTGCAAAAAGGGGCTTATGATCTGATTGATTATGAAGGTAATCCTTTGGATAAACCCTGAAATGAGCTTTATCTAAATAGATATTATGCATGATTTTCTTGTGTATCTACTCTTGTATATTAGTGTGCTTTTCATTTTTGTGTATTTTTGGTTTGGTGTGCATTTGCAAGCATTTTTCCTGCTTATCTTATTTTACTTGATTTGCAGATGTCTTTGCTTCTTATGTTTGTTTCACTGATGGTGCCTGTCATAGTACTTAAAATCTATCTTATGCGGCCTAGGTTATCTATGACCCTAATGGTGGGTTTGTAGATTTGCAAGGTATATTTTTAGGTCGTACAACCAATAATATTGTTGAATACAATGCAGTTATTGAGATTTTTTCTGAAGAAATATCTCTTGGCATTAGGAAATTGGTTCTTAACCTATATTCATAGCTTGTTTTCCTAAAACTCAACAGGAAATATTTCGTTAGACACCCTAAAATTTTGAGAATGTATCTACATTTTCGTTTGTTAGAAGTAAATTTTGATTGCATTACATATCATCGCATTCCACAACACATGAATACATTGACAGATGCATTGGCTCATTATGCTCTAGATAGATATTTGCAGAATTTATAATCATTATAATATGCACAGAATAGGAAAATAATAGACACACACACACACACACATATATATATATATATATATATATATATATATATATATATATATATATATATATATATATATGTTGATTGGTTTGAAAATAGTGTTCAATAGTACATCATAACCCCCACAAAAATAATATATGTTCTGGTACATAGTGTGACTCGTAGGTCTCAGAAAAACTACAACTGTAGAAAGGGAAAAAACTAAACTAATCCACGTGATGATGATGGTAGCAGGCTATTGCTTGAATGAATCGAGTCAGCAGTTAGTGAATACGATCAGATACCCTAACAATATGTCGCTAGTACTGGCGGGGAATGTATCCCATTTGCACGTAGTCTAGAATCCCATTAGTCAAGGCCTCTAGGTTTCACACAATCTCTTCTTCTAGATCCATTCCTTCCTCGTATTGAGAATCCTCAAAGTATCTCGCCACCCTCCTGGCAATCGGTGACATCCCTGCCAGCCTTCATGGTCTGACATCTGCGACATATAAATTTTCATATCAACCCACACACACACAGACATATATATATATATATATATATATATATATATATATAATATAAAACATGAAAAAAATAACAAAAATGAGTTTTTACTTCTCTCATGATCCCAATGATCACCCGCTAGAAGTGGTAAATCAAGGTTTCCCTCGAAATCTATCCTGGATTATGACCAGTCCTCCACCATGATCGATTGACGGCTCAACCATGTAAAGAAGGCAGGTTTGAAAGACATATGTTTTCTGCCTCCTCCACGAGGCATTAACTATGCCCACCTCACCAAAAGTGGTTCTCATGGTAACACTGTCTCTATCTCCACGCCCTAGTATTGGAATAGGGGAACTTGTTCTAGGAATATGGTTGTCTTAATTTACCCATATCCGAACTACTTTAGTTTACTGTTCTTGCATTCGTTAGTTGATTTTTCATATTCTCCACCATGGCCTCACACTAGCTAAAAATGGTGGGTGCCATGCAATCCACTGCAGTCTACAGTTGAGCTTTGGTGGCCTCATGTGGCGCCTGCATGCCAGCCACATGTGTGATGGTATATAGCACTACTTTGAGTGGTAGATCTGCCACTGTGCTTACGGCTATCTTTCTACTCGAAGATCTTGCTGCCTGGGAACATGCTATCCCAATGAGCATGTCCATGCTCTCGCCCATGATTCAGGCTTCAGAAAAGTGTGCTCTTTCCCCTCTACACGAAAGGTGAGTAATGAAGTAGATATCTTCCACTTCAATTCATGGCAAATTTTAGGGGCTAATATTCATAGGTGGGCTAATTTTCCATGGTTTTTCCAAAAAAAAGATTCGCCAATTTCCATTTTTATATAAAAATGATTTGCCCAAATTTTACAATATAAAATTATTTTATGTTAAAAATCACCAACATTATATAGACAATATATATAATATCATTATAAATTTGAATAATTTTTCAAATACATCAATAAAAATTTTATAGTTTGCATATTATGGACTAGTGAGATTCGCCAATTTTTTAAACTTCAAGATAATTTTCCATCCTTAAAATTATCCTTGCTTCAATTTCTAGTTCCTCATCACCAAGAATAAATCTCTCTCGATCCGTGTCATACATAGTGATCAAATATTGTAGTAGATCCATTTGGGGTCTTATTCCTGAGGTCATGAAGAACTTGAGGAGCTCATAGTTCCTCAATGCATCCATACAAGACCTGTTCTACATGGATTCCCTGTCAACCTCATCATGGTATCTTTCTTTCCATTCGATTACCATGGTTGATTGCTCTTCCTTCCTACAAAAAACATTCAACAAGTCTCTTGTTAGTGTTTAGGATAATTTTTTTTTGACTTTGATAACTTTTATTGAGGTATTTTTACACATTTGTTTGCTCCGTGGTCGACGCGGTTGTTTTAAGAAAAACAACACTGATCGATGACCTTCCCATTTTAAAAGTGACAGTTCGATGCGATCTCGACATGGGATACACACGTCGATCCGCTGCATCCATAAATTTAAAATCCTCTCAAAAAATTTGAAATGTGCCATGAAACACAAAGAATAGGTGTTTAAATGTAGGAAAGGATAACGCCTCCTACCTGGCACTGATGGTTTCTTGATCAGCCTCCTGGATCTCCCGCAAAATGCTCCTAAACAATTGAGGTAAAACAAGGTAAAAAATCCTTCTCAATAATGTGAAAGTGAAAAGTGAAATGTTTTTTACTTTCTCTAGTTTTTATAAGTTCTCAATGTCATTTTAGGGTTTTTTTTACCAAATTTTAACAATATTTTAATAATTTAACCTCGAAAAAAATTTATGGGTTTTTTCTTGTGCAGTGATGCATTCAATTTCTTCACGACTGACCTACTTATGAGTTCTAGTTTACTACTTTTTCAGACTCAGTTAAAAATAAATGAAAAAGTAACCCCCATGGATTCATCTTTCATCTCTTTTCTGACCCTCTAAACATGAAAAGATTGTTGAGTTCTTGTCATTTTGAGCTTGTTAAAGTGCTTGAAACATCATTTAACATGTATATGTTTACCCCATTTTTAGGTTGGCATAAGTTATTTATGAAAAAGGAATACCTTATTCAATCGCGGCTAAGAGGTTCTCTCACACTTCGTTTTCTACCTTTTCGGGTATGAGGGACTATTTATGAAAAGGGCCCTCTGGAGTTTTATTTTCACATATTTTCAAACTCTCTAAACATGAAAAGATGTCGATTTCTACCTTTTTCAGACTTGTTAAAATTTAACGGCATTGGATTGTCATCATGATGACACCGATTTACTCCTTCCTAGGGCTCGTAAAATGTACTAGGATTTATTTGTCTAAAGGAATAACTTATATAACAATCATATGCTATGTGCTCCAAGGTTGTATAAAAAAATAATTTGGGTACTCGCCAGAAATGGTGTAGAAAATGGAAAGCATTAATTGATTGTGTTGGCAGTATATCACTCTCGAACATGACACATCCTTCGTTTCATGTCGGATTGGGGATATCCTCCATTTGTCACTTTTCCTCTGTGGGTTTGGGAATTTTTTTTTGCCTCTCATGCCAACACCATTCTCGTCAAACATGACCTCTAATTCCATTTGAGTAAAATACTGCCAAACTCCAGGGTCGTGTCTCTGATATGTTCAAGAGAAATTCCTTCTGCGTCTAATTTTTTTCCTGGTTCTCTGATCACTTTCATTAGTATCTTATTGCCTTGATATCGTGTCAATGATGTGGGATACATTATGGCCCTCCTTCAATGGATGACTTCTTGTCGACTTCAGCACATTATCCGGGCAGTTGATTTGGAGATCCCTTTTTTAGTACCTTAGAGCTTGCATGCCCTAATGGCAGGTTATTCGCATCCGATGATTAGCTTACATCATTGGACTTTGATCAGGTGATTATGAGATTGTTCGAAGTCAACTCCTTATTTGCATCTCGTGGATTGTACTGCTGGTACCTTGAGAGCCATTTTCATCATTGGTGGTTTCTCTCGCTTATGTTAACAATTTACATCATTAACTGATAATCAGGTGATTTTCTTTCTTGTTCGAGCTCAATTCATTTATTCACATGCTTGAATTTGTACTTTATCAGGTTGTTATGGAGTGCAAGACCATATTTTTTGTCTGATAAAGACTAGTTTGTGAGGTGATATGTATTAGTCATGTGTGTACACATGACTCTTTCATTTGGATGGCTGTGACCATACCTTGAGTATATATTTGTGATCCTATTTATTTTGATGTTTCCTACCATACCTTGGATCATGTTTCATGATCACTTCTATGTATAGTTGCATCCATACCTCATCTCATGTGATTATTTTAGAGATTTTAGTTTATGTATATATGTGTTTGTTTGCGCAGGTTTTCCGATGATGATGTCTTGCTCCTGCCACGTTTCATAAATAATTTCACCCCTCAATCTTGTTCAAACTTCATGATTTAGGGGGAATTTGTTACACAAAAATTTTGTACTGTCCCTATACCCCCCATTCCTCATCCTGGAGGATTTTAATAGTGACCCATGTGTCTATTTTCCATCATGAAAATGTGTCATCATATCCCTTCTAGCACAATCAGTAAACTCTTTGTTAACCATTCCTGAAGCAGCTCCTTGAAACCATGACTATCTGGATCAACACGGCCCCTCTGTGTCTCGCTCACGCTGATGGCTCTTTTCGGTCTAGGGAAGCACCGATTGGTGCTGGAATGAGGATCATACCCACACCGATCCTCTTCTGGAAATGTTTTTGAAAATGGAAGTGAAGCTTCGAGATCTCGAAGCTTTGGGGTGGAGATCTGGTTGTTTGTTCCTAAATATAGAGTTGAGTTTCTCCCTTTGGGCTCTTTGTTCTTAAAAAAGTGAACCACTCAAAGTGATAAGCCATTTCCCCACCTGAAGTGGATCCATTCTCCCTCATCCTTTTCTATAAAATTGAAAATCTCCCATAGCTCTACAAGTTAGAAAAGAGATAGAAGAAAAACATAGAGATATTTGTTGCTATAAGTATCAAGTGAGAGTTGAGACCCTTTTCCCTCCACGTAAAGTTGAAAGAGCACTTTGGAGACGTGCCTGGATCAGGACTCATCGAAGGAGAGTTACGACATAAATTCGTAGGTTATAACTCCCCCCTCTCTATTTTAATATAATACAATTGATTCGTGCTTTCCATTCTCATATTTAATGTGGGATTGGATTCTTAGTTTTCCTTGATCAACTAGATAGATTGTATATGAAAGATATATTTTATGCTTTCATGTTTATTGTCGATTGATCCCTTGTGCAGGTAACCAAGCACCACTGACAATAAATATTTGACTACGAAGCGCGAAAGATTAAAGGATTCAAGCGAGGAATAGTATCAGACCGAGGTAGGTGATCTATTCACAATATGCATGCATTTACAATCTAGAAAAGTAGGCTTATAATTGTTCCCTATTGTTACTAGATCCATCCTAGGGCTAGACGGATCGTCTCTACCCATAGAGAGGATTTTCCCTCATAACAAAAAATTTCCTTTGTGTGTCTCCCACTAGTGTGCTGGGGTTGAGTGTAGTGCTATATCAAGTGAATGGAATCTTTGTGCCTCTAGAACAAATTTTCAAGTTCTCCTAAAAGCATGTCAACATTAACTAGACCATCATAATAAGGAAATTCTCGTACCTCTGAGGATATGCATCAAAGAGCTCTTGTCACTTGATTGTAGCGCAACACAAATACTTCATGTAGCTAGTTCTGCAAGTTCTCTAGTTATTCATCTGAATCTGAGAAGCATGAACTATATTTTTCCTAGTTAAGCATTCCATCGGTTTTCAGTTTTATCCAATCATTGTCCCATGCAATCAACTTATATATATGATCAACATCATCATCTGTGTGCACCAGCTATATATATGTTTCACATTATGCAGGATCTTCGGCAACCGCAACTCTAGTTCCATTATTCTCAAATACCATACTTCTTTGTTGAAGATTGATGATGCCATCCATATCAATAGCCCAATCCAAACCCAACACCACAGGATAGGGATCAATATAATCCACAATCTGTATGACTTCAAAGTATGTGAGTACCTTTACTCATTTAGTGTCTACTATAACCTATGAGAGCCTTCCTAAGGGGATGATATTTTTCTGATTTGGCATGCACAACTAGATAGTATACCATTCCAATTTAGGTTCTCCCATACGATACCAAGTCTGTTTCGGTAAAAAATTCACATCAGATCATAGATCCTCATAGGCACCAATCTGAGTAGTAAAATGCATCTCCCATCCAGTTCTTCTTTTATTCTTATAGATATTATTAAAAACTTTCTACTCCATCTGGGGTTGTTTTTTCTCAATGCACTTTTCTATCAATTCCTAGAGGTTCTTGACATCCTTCTTATTGCGCAATAGTTTGATACAAACTTGTAGGAAGGGCTTTATTTCTTCACCTACTCTGGCCACATCCATAGGTATTCTTGATGTTGATGTGATTTCTTCTGTGAACCCCATTTTCACTTCTACAAAGGTTTGTTTTTCGTACTGTAAATTGAAACAATCCTTTTCCTCAGGAACTTTTTAGATCCAGAGATCAGCATCTGGCTTCTTACCTTTGTCTTCATCAGTGGTTTTACCACACCTAGTGACAACATTCACGCTTGGTTATTCTTGACAAAACTCTTCTCTTACCATCTAAATATTCTGAGTAGGAGTCTACATTTTCTTTTCCTACATCTTGGCAATCAAGAGAGGACAATATTCAATTACATGATCAAAATTTCTATAGTACCTGCAATATTTTCGTGTTAGATTTGGATAGTCGCGCACATAATGACCAATGTCTCGAAAATTGTAGTAGATGAGCTGCCCTGTCCCTCGACTAGCTCATCCTCCTCTTCCTCATCCTCTAGTTTGAAATCCCCCACAACCAAATGTGGATGCTAGTGAGGTTGGTTCAACATCCATTCTATATAGGTCAGTTCGATCAATCATCATATTGAAGTTGCGACAGTGATGTTCGTCAAGTCCCAACGATGAGAAAATTTTACAAAAATGATGCTTTAGCTCAGGAATATATATTTTCCAATCCACAGACAGTAATATGTAGCATGCATACCCATATCTTGAAAAATTTTGCACCATAATGTAGGTGTCCCACATGGTCTGGTCGTGCTCTTCAGCAGACTTGGTCCTCCAGCTTGCAGAT
This sequence comes from Pinus albicaulis, assembly GCA_034641835.2. Lineage (NCBI taxonomy): Eukaryota > Viridiplantae > Streptophyta > Pinopsida > Pinales > Pinaceae > Pinus > Pinus albicaulis. The sequence goes on along the minus strand of JAXQQM020072882.1, from coordinate 224,126 downwards.
AATCATTGAATACATGGCACTGGTCCTTATGATTCCCTTCAACTTTGCAACGTATACACCATACATATGCTCATATAGCCTTTCCCTTATCCTTGTGTAGACTATATATTTATAAGTGCATTGCTTCCAACTGGATTTGGATTTTTTGGGTTCTGATCTATGCAGCGGGTACCATTAAAGCCTCTAGTTTCGTTGCAATTTCTACAACCTCAACTTGCATGGAAATATTCTTCTGACTCAAGGGTTGGCGCAGATGTGGTAGAAACGTGGAAATAAACTAATCTTTGTGTTGGGTATAATCATTAGTGAATCCACCATCTATGATAGTGAGCTTCTACCTTTGATCTGCATCCCATACATACTCATTCAATTCTTGGCAAATATCATTCAATTGAGTGACACATTGTGAAAATGATTGCAGCCTCTTGAATTTGTATTTTAATGCGGCCTTAAAATTATCAATAGTAGAATAAGGATTCATTGCAATATACCTTATATACAAGTACAACGTGTGATATTGAAAAGGAGTGGCTAGTTTCACTTTCTTAACATCATCATTATTCACCTGCCGTGTTGTCCACATAGCATCACTGAAAAACAATAATTGGTATGTATCTTCATTCCCAATACCACGAAAGTAGGTAACTTTATGGAGGAGGCCATATCTAAGCCTTGTGGTGGAGGTGGAGTGGATGAATTTTGAGATGAGTTTGTAAGTGGAGTGGCTACGATCTAAATTATGGCTAATGACCCAAGATTATTCTGATCTTGCAAGAGTTCTTCTTCAGAGTGCGCAAATTCACCAAAGCTACTAGTCTCTCATTCTTCGTCATTGTCAGATCAACCCTTGAGAGGACTGTAAATAAAACATTCTTCTATATATACATGGTATGTTAACAATGTTGCCGATGAAATAGGTAACTTCATTGTTACCTACTTTTTGAAGTATCAATAAAAACACCTGATTTTGAAAAAGTGGCGATGCAGAATCAAGAAAAAAAAATTTGAGCATGTTTTTGGCACTTTAAGCTTTTTTCATTTTGTTTTTTTTTTTAATTAATTTTTTTTTTTAAGTGATGTTTTTTATGTTGATTTTGAATAGTGGTGGTGTATCATCACCAACGTTTTTTTATAGGATTGATTTTGACACTATAGATTTTCTAATGTCTTCTTCTTCTCTGAGATGTTTATTTTTAAGTGCATTTATGTACTTGTGTTTTAAAAATAAAATAAAAATAAAAAAATTTAAAATAAGAAATTGTAATAATATCTTCACTTTTTCACATACATAAAATATGGAAAAAGGGTCAATATTTTAAAGTTTATATTTTCTACATGTTTATGTATTGTTAAATAATTTTTCAATGCACATCAAAAAATTGACGCTAAAAAACCAATATTTTGAACCATATGACAAAAAAATACAATTTTTCAATATAAATACAATGCAAAAAATACACTTTTACAGACTTTTTGTTGGAAAAAACATGTTAAATAAACTAATTTTTTGGGAGAATCTTAACAAAAAAAACTTAAGAAAATAACATTTTTATTGAATTTTATGTCAAAAAATGATAGCAATCACATGTTTTTTGCAAAAAAAAAGGGTTGTTCTCATAAAATATCAAAGTCTAAACATTACAAGTAAAACTGATTAATAGTTCTTAAAAATAATCTTTGTTTGCAAGCATAACTTAAACATCATCAACAATATTTACTAATACATCTTCAACATCATCTAGAACAACATTGATGGCTTCTTCCGCAGCATTTTCTTCTTCATTTTGATCATTGTCGTCTTCTAATGGATCTTTGATGTCAGTTAATCTTCCAAAGTGTCCCTTTCCAAACATTCCATATAATGGTGGTTGAGGTTCCTTTGCTTATTTTGCCACACGTGATTCATTAAAATCTCCTTTACTCAAACCAACTTCTTGCTTCGCATCTGGAAGGAATTTAAGAGCGTTAATTCTTTGTTGAATAAATTTGCATTGAACTAGGTCTTTCTCAATGGCAATGCAATTTCTTCCTTTTAGTAGGCAACATGCTAGTGTTGTACCTAATCATCAAGCACAAAAAAAATAAGAAAGAAAATTAGTATGGAGACATAAAAAGTAAGAAAGACAATATTTAAATTTAAATTTGTATAATAAAACTTACCTGAACCTGAGAATAAATCCAAAACCCATTGTCCTTCATTTGAACATAGATCTATAAGATAGTTAATCAATGCTTGTGGTTTTTGATAAATTTTAACTATATCTCCTTTTACATCTTTATCCTCATATGTTAGTTTTCTTACAACGTCATCATAAACCAATACTTGACTATGACTCTTCCCATCTACTCGATTCATAATAATATGCTTATAGCTATCGTCTTTTGTCCAACATTCAACATGGATGAACTCACAATCATTTATAATAGGCTGATCTTCGGAAGAAACAATATTTGACTTTTGCCTGTAACATAACATAGTAAAAGTTCAATTAAATTTTACATGAATAAAAACATTTAGGAGGAATCAAACATACAATTTCAAAGTCTTACCATGTAAGTTGCATCCTTGAGTTTGCTTTACCATTGAAGCTTGTTAATAACATTGGAAACTGTGTGTCTGAATGAAATGTCACAAATCGCTAAAGTGGTGATGTTGTCACTTCTTGAAAACCCGTAACCACTTTACTAAAAGCTTGATAAGTATATGGTTCTCTATCATATTCAATGTCTGGGAAATTGAAACCATGAGGAATATCTGCAATAACTAGGCCATATTCCCTTTTAGGTATTAGTGATGCAATTTCTTCACAGTCACCTTATATTATTTGATATTGGACACTGTCGAGCCCATTCCAAATGTAATGATTAAGAGTAGGATCAAGTTCAACATTCATAAGACGCTTCTTTCTCATGTTCTCCATCTTAATTTTTTCAATAAAGCTTTTGAAAGTATCTGGTACTCCATTTCCATCCTTCTTCGACATATATATATATATATATATATATATATATATATATAAGTAATAAAATAAAAATAGTTTAAATATGAATAAAATGAATTTATAAATCAACATACCTTATTGAATGCAATATAAAAATCTTTTATTGTTGATGTAGAACTTGCTTCTGGGTAGTTGCGTACAACATCATCCCAAATGTCTTCATTCAACATTTTAACCATGTGTTGTTGTATTTTCATTAAAAATTTATGTCTGAATAAATCAAGTTAAAATCGTTAATATACTGACATGTATAACAAATTCTACCAACATCATTATGTTTTATTTAAAAGAAAATTATAATGAAAGAAAAATAAGAAATAATTCAAGAAACTTACTTTTGAAATTCTGCACACATTTCTTCCATTGATTATTCACCCGACTTCACACAGGGTTAATACTAATTTGAATAATTTATCATCCTTCACACCTTGCATTGTTCTCCAAGGTGTGATAGTCATATCCTCTGGAAGCTGCTTCATTTCAGGACCCCCCTTACTGTTGGTACATATTATGGGTTTACTCTTTCTAACCTTCTGATTTTTTATGGAAATATTCTCCCACCGATCAAAAATCTCATCAATCAAATCCCGTACCTCCCCAGTTCTAAATGCCAACTGAAAAATGTTATCTGTGCCTATGAAGAAATTTGTATTCAATTTTCCATCTTTTGCTTTTTTTTCATCAATTTAATAACCTGTTTCCATTAAACATTCCTTTTGAAATGCTACACTAACTTGTGTCTTATCCCCACCACATTTTTCTATGAATTCATTATGAATAAATCTGACCCTTTGGATGAAAGTCATTTTCATTTTTTACTCATTATCTGCATTATGATCCCATGCCAATAACTTTGATTCTATTTATGTTAAGCCAGCGTAAATGATGCATTTCACTGTTTGAAAAAGATAGTTATTGGGATATTCTGCAATCAATTGTCTCTTAGCCTCTATCGAATGGTTCCCTCCAATTACATAATATTTATAATCAAAACAATTTGTCTTGTCAAATGCTTGTTTGTTGGGAACCTCACATGGATCGACAAGAACCACATAATCCACCACATGCGCGTATGGATTGACCCTGAACAATGTTTTCAGATTATGTACATGTAGGTGATGGGCCTTTCTAATTTGATATTGAGATTGTCCTTCATCTGGGCCATAAAATTGGTTAACATTAAGCTCAAATGTTTGGCCACCAAGAATTAATTTATTCTTCCTCAACTCTTGTCGAATAGCATTTTGTTTTGTTTTAATAATGCCATCCTCTAACTCAGCACCTGGTGTTATGATTTCTCTGCTTCCGTGAGAGCTTTCAATTTGCTCTTCACTGCTGCTCACAACCTTTACAACTTCACCAATATTTGATTTCCTAGTATTATTGGATAACATATCAATTTTTTTATAAACAAGCTCTCCTTCATGAGGTAAACGAGAGACATCTTTGGCGATTTTTATTTTTGGTGTCTGATCCGTTTTCTCCTTTTTCACAACAGTTCTAATCTCCTCCTCACTAATTTTATCATAATTTTCTGTTTCATGTTCGACACCTTCAAAAGAAACATGTTTAAGTTTACTAGATTGAACCACCTTAGTGACTCTTGGTTGATCCCCTCTTTGTACTGTTGCAGTGTCATGAGCTATTGCTCTTTGCTTCAATCTCCTTTCCTCTGCTTTGTCTTTGTGGAAAGTGTTGATCACATCCATAAAATTTGGCACCAACATATAAATACCTTCAAACATGTTTGAAAGACTTGGAACAAAATCCTATGAAACAAAATAAAACATGCCAATGATCAATAATTTATAAAAAATTGAATCATCCTTACAATAATGCATAGAGGAAATAAAAATAAGCATACTTACAATGTTATTTGCAATGTTTCTTGATATTTCTTCAGAAAATTTTGAAGACATTTCATTTGTGTCATACTTGACGATTGATAGACGATATCTAACCTTCTCACGTTTCTAAGCCTTCCTTGCAAGAACATAAATAGTGTTTGTATTCGGTACCATACATATGTCTCGTACTCTGCCCATCACATCATATGGCTCATTTAAGTCAATCATACCACAAATCAGATAAATGTGTAATGGAAAAATATTGCAGATAAAATAAATTTAATAAACAAAATTTATTTCTAAAACTAAATAGCTTGAAATTAAAGCAGTAAAATTAACTATAAAAATTTTCGTTTAAAAACAAAATATTATAAATCATATGTATATATATCTATATAATATGTTTTGAATACATTTTATAAAAAATTTAAAAATGTGTTTAAATTGTATAAAACAATTTAAAAAAATAAACTATTATTTTCAAACTTCAGTTTTTGTTTAATATTTAAAACAAAAAACAAAAAAATTACTAACTATTTATAACAAATGTTAAAATTAAATTTTATTTTTTTAAGGCAATGATTTTATTAAAAAAACTTATAATCTTTTAATATATTTTAAAATTTTAAAATTTAATTTTACATTACATAGCAATTGAATAAAAATAAACAAAATAAAATAAAAGAAAAAATTATTTTACTTTACATAGCAATTAAATAAAAAATTATAAACTTAAAATTATAAAAAATTAATATAAAAGTTTATAAATTTATACAATCTTTTAATATATTTGAAAATTACAAATTTCTATTTCACATTACATAGTAATTAAATAAAAATAAACAAAATAAAATAAAAGCAATTAAACAAAATAAAAGAAAAAATTAAATTTTTTATAATGTTGTTTTAATACTTAAATTTAAAAAAAAAAATTAGAAAAGAAATTTAAATATTTAAATGTTAAAAACAAATGTTATAATATTATATTTTTTTTTATTTTTTTAATTGTATTGTTATATAGTTTTTTTTTTATAATTTATTGTATTGTTATATTAAAACAAATGTTTTTTTTTTTATTATTATATTGTATTGTTTTTTTCTTTAATTATATAATTTTTAAAAACAAAACATAATCGTTATTTAATAATTTTTTTTTTTTTTGGTTATATTTTGACATTTTTAACAATTATTATATAACAATGTTTTTATTATATTATATAACAATTTTTTTATTATTTTTATATATAACAATGTTTTATTAATTTTTAATTGTTTTATTAAAACGAATTATAATTTTTTTTTTTTTTAAAAACAAATTTAAAAAAAACAAATTTAAAAAACAAAATAAAAAAAAAATTAAAAAAAACCAAAATTAAAAAATGTTTTATTAAAACAAATTAAAAAAAAAATTTAAAAAAAATAAAAAATAAAAAAATAAAAAAAAATCATGGGGCTGCTGTAGACCGTGCCCACGGGGAATCGGCCCCCCGCCCAGCGAGGGCCCTGAGGCCGGCTGGGCCGCCCCCGTGGCGCCGCCCGGTCGGCCTCCGGCGCCCCGCGGGCATGGTCTATGGCAGCCCCATGGTTTTTTTTTTTTTTTAATATATATATTTTTTAATTTTTTTTTTAATTTTTTTTTTTTTTTTTTTAATTTTTTTTTTTTTTAATTTTGTTTTTTACATTTTTTTTTTATATAATATAATTAATAAATAATTATTAAAACATTATTTAATAAAAAAAATAATTGTTAAAAATATCAAAATATAACAAATATAAAAAAAATTAAAAAAAAAAACAATTTATTAAATAATAATTATGTTTTGTTTTTTAACATTATATAATTAAAAGAAAAAAAAACAATATAATAAATAAATAAAACATTTGTTTTAATATAACAATACAATAAATTAAAAAAAATACTATATAACAATACAATTAAAAAAGAAATGATATATAACAAAACAATAAAGAAAAAAAAATTGAAGATTTAAAATTAAAAATAATAAAACTAAGATTTAAAATTAAAAAATAAAATAAAATAGAATATAAAATCAAAAAATTCTCAAATAAAAACAAAAAAAACATTTTAAATAATGAAATCACTAATAAATTTATGATAAAAAAAAAACAAATAAAAAATGTTATAATATTACTATTTTTTTTATGTGCATGGTCGTTTTATGGATTTTTCTATCTAGATGAACCTATAAGTTTTAAAAAAGAAAAAAAATTCTAAATTTTTGTCCTTAAAATCCTAAAAAATTTAGTTCTTTTTGCATTTTCTTCACTAAAAAAATATTAAAAAATTAAGGTTTTTGAACCTAAAAACCTTAAAAAAGTAGTTTTTGGACACAAAAAAATATAGAAAAACAGATTTTCCCCAAAATCGTCTTTAAATTGATAGAATAGAAGGAAAACTAACCTTTGAAATGCAAAAAGCTGCTGTCACCAATGCCAAAACAACGCCTCCACAAAATTACGAATAGCAACACAATGCCTCCAATGCCAATGAAATGCCTTCACGAAGTTACCAATGCCAATGCAACACCTCCACAAAATTACCAATAGCAACACAACGCCTCCAATGCCAATGCAATGCCTCCACGAAGTTACCAATGCCAACGCAACACCTCCAGAAATTTTCTCTAACAAATACCAGAAAACTTGATGTGATGTGATGAATAGAAACAATCATTCTTATTATATAGCGAATATTGTCTGATTGGTTTACTGTTTAATGAATGTGGGATTAAAATTTCAAATTTAAAATATTTACATTTAGTTTATTATAGTTCATACTATAGTTAAAATACTTAATATTTGCATGTAGTGATCATAGTTAATATTTTATTTAATATTTACATGTACTGAATGTTGAATAATTCAAATATAATCTTAGATTAAAAATTAAAATATGAAATACTTACATGTAGTTAATTATAGTTAATATTATAGATAAAATAGTTAATATTTGCATTTAGTTATCATAGTTAATATATACATGTAATCAATGTTTAAAATCATGGGATTAAATTTTAAAATCTAAAATATTTACATGTAGTTAATTATAGTTTAAATAGTTAATATTTACATGTTGTTATTTTTGTAAATATTTACATGTAGTCAATCTTAAACCATTCAAATAAGAAGATTATTTTAGCTTCGAAGACATGCATGAAAGGAATATTTTGTGGATATTTTGAATAGAAAGTATGGTGAAATATTTGAAGACCAACAATTTATTAATAAATTTTGAAATATATTTTTGATGAATATAACGTAAGTTTAAAATTTAAAATTTAAAATATTTACATGTAGTCATTATAGTTAAAATAGTTAATATTTGCATGTAGGTATTATAGTAATATTATAGTTAATACTTACATCTAGTCAATGTTAAATAATTGAAATAAAAACTTTTTTTTTAGTTTGGAAGGCATCCACAATAGAAATATTTTGTGGATATTCTGAATATAAATATCGGTAAAATATTTCAACACAAACAGTTTATTAAAAAAAATGTTAAATACATTTTTTGACTAATATTTGTACCAAATATTTGAAATGAAAATTTTGGAGGGAAATTTTTTCGTGAAATTTTTTGGGGGGAAATTTTAGAGGGAAAAATTGGAGGGAAATTTTCATTCTTTAAGCTATATATTGTAAGTGGGAGAGGAATTTGTATCATTCAACCTATTCTTGTTGAAAGCCATGGTTTCTTCTGATAGCGAAGTTTTTCTTTGTACAACATCAACATCTTCGTCATGCAACAACTCTATTCAGAGTGATGAATATTACGGGAGTTCATTCACCATGAATAGAGAGTCAAAAAATCGAATTGGTCGTAATCCTAAAGATGATGAGAACAAAATTGATGAGGTGCAGCACAATGGAATTTCTGTAAATAGAGCGCCAGTTATACCACTTACTCTTAATCCTAAGGATTATGAAAGCAACAGTGATGAAGGGCATGATGAAGAATTTCCAGAGTCAAAAGTTTCACTTCGTCCTAATCCGAAGGATTATGAGGACACCATTGATGAAGAGGGAGATGAAGAATATCCACTTCAGCTTAATCCTAAGGATTATGCAAGAATAACAAATGAAGAGGGGAATGAAGAATCTGTAGAGTCAAAATATCCACTCTTTCCTAAGCCTGACGAGTATGCCAGCACCACTGATGAAAAGGGGGATGTAAAATTTCCAAAGTCAAAATATCAAATTTGTCCTAATCGTAAGGATTATGCGAGCACCACTGATGAAGAGGGGAATGATAATGTTTCAGAGTCAAAACATCCACTTTGTCCCAATCCTAAGGATTATGCCAACACCACTGATGAAGAGGGAAATGAAAAATTTACAGCGTCAAAATATCCACTCCGTCCTAATCCTAAGGATTATGCAAGCACCACTGATGAAGAGGGGGACGAAAAAATTCCAGACTCAAAATTTCCACTTCATCTTAATCCTAAGGATTATGTCAGCACCACAGATGAAGAGGGGAATGAAGAATTTGTAGAGTCAAAATATGCACTTCGTTCTAATCTTAAGGATTATGTCAGCACCACTGAGGAAGAGGGGAATGAAGAATTTGCAGTGTCAAAATATCCACTTCATCCTAATCCTAAGGATTATGCCAACACCACTCATGAAGACGGGGATGAATTTCCAAAGCTAAAATTTTCATTTCATCCTAATCATAACGATTATAATTTAACCACTAATGAAGGGGGGGATGAATAATTTCCAATAAATATAGATTCAAGGCATTCACTTATTCCTAATCCTAAGGATTATGAGAGCTTCAGTGAGGAAGGGGAGGGGCAGGTTGAAGAAATTCTAGTCAATACAAATTCAAAGCTTCCACTTATGCCTAATCCCAAGGATTATGAGAGCACCACTGAGGAAGGGGAGGATGAAGAGTTTCTTGCAAATGATAATTTTAGAGGCACAGATCCGAATATTGCATTTTCTCCAAGTGACCATTTCAAAGACACTCATGGTGATGAAGAATTAAATCCTCCCAGGGAAGAATTTGAAAGCATGGGTGAAGATGGTGAAGAATTTATTTTGAGTCAGGATTACAAAAGTGTCGATGATTCTTGTGAAATGTTTTCTTCAACTGATGATGGTAAAGAAAATTTTCCAGGCAATGATGTTGATGAATTTCTTAACTATGTTGAGGATGATGATAGTGGGGATAATATTCCTCCTAATGGTGATGAAACTACTTTTACAAAGGATGATGGAATGATGAAGCCGTTGCAAGAAAATATTGCAACTAGGAGTAGGAGTAGACCTTTTCATATCAATCCAAAGCATTCTAGTTATACAAGGGCGAGGAAAAAATATCTCACAAAAAGAAGTTATGTCGTTCATTTGATTTCAAGTGAATGTTGTCAAAGGGATTGCTTGAAAAATATGGATTTCAACTTTGTTTTGGAGAAAAGGAAAACATATATGTCAATGAATAAAAGCATGCAAAATTCATATTTAGTGGGTTGCATGCAATCTACACTAGCAGGTTATGATTATCATATTGGTAAGATATTGCTTTAAAGAAAGGCATTCAAAATGTTGCATTCAATTGGTAATTGTCGTTTGTCAAGCATCCAGGATAGATTGGAAAGGGATCCCACATATTATTCAGAAGCACGTTATAAACGGGAGGTGGGGCCATTTGCAAATACTGCTAAGACATGGATGAAAGACTTCTTTTCAAATAATGGAGAGTGTATGCCAAATAAAGACACAATACATGTTCCAGATAATTTCTCGAGACGAGAAATATTCATGTTATACAAAGATTATGTAGAAGTTGTTGAAGGAAATGGTAATTTTATTACATATTCTTATTTTACAAGGATATGGAAAACTGAATTCAACAATGTTCGTATTCCTAAAAAGAAAAGTATGGGGATTTGTAGCACATGTACTTCTCTTAAAGCAAAAAGAGATAAATGTCAAGGGGCAAAAAGAGGTATGTGTTCAAAACATTGTTTTTTAAAATTTGATACTTATCAACTATGAAAATATATTTATTCATATATTTCTTTTATTTTATGTACAGATTCTGTTGTCAAAGAACTTCAAGACCACCACAATCAGCAAACAAGTGAATGGAAAAAGTTTTATAAACATTGAAAGAAGTGTTATGATCATCCAAATAAATATCTGGGATTGATAATTGATGGTATGGACCAAAAGAAAACACTTCTTCCACATTTTGTCCGCACGCCAAAAAAATTACAGGAGGAAAATTTCATTTAGTTTCACTTGGTTGGTTGTATGGTATTTAATGAGAAGCTGTTTCCAAGATTTTTCTTCACAACTCCAAATATTCACACTGATGCAAATCTGACCATAACTATAATCCATGATGTGGTTACTCATTGGGATTCTTCCTGAAGTTTTGTATTTACAATTAGACAACACAAGTCGTGAGAACAAAAATCAAGTTCTTTTTGGGTATGTAAACATACTCGTTGAATTGGGGATTTTTAAAAATATAAAGGTTGGTTTCCTTCTTGTTGGGCATACTCATGATCATATTGATCAAATTTTCAGTTGTTTTTCAGTAACATTGAGGAGGAAAGGTGTTGGGTGCTTGCCATCATTAATTGAATGTATTAAGAAATCATACATTCCAGATCATGTTTTTCATGTGTTGGAAGAAACTATTGACATGTGAAGGTTTATTTTTGGATCGCATGGTGAGGAGAAATGCATTGAAAAACTTAACAACATTAGCTTCCAGCATCAATTTCGTATCAAAAAAATTGATGGGATAACAGTTATATGGGGAAAGAAGTATTCAACTCTTGAAGAATGGGGACCATCATCAGGTTTAGCATTTTGGAAGTTCATTCCAGAGCATCCAATATTTTCATCAAAGATATTATTATTACAGTGAGTTGCTGAGCTCCATAATGTACAAAGGCAGATGAGAGACATAAATTATTCTGAATGTCTAGAGGAAATTAAAAGATGTATTAGAGATACATATGAGTACTTCGATGTTGCTGATTCAAATTGGTGGGAGTCTTTTTTCAGTAATCAAAGTGATATGATTTCAAGATCAATAAATGAGGATACGCTTTTGAAGACTCCTTTTTTTTGCCACAAAATATGTCAAATGAACACGAACATCAGGAAACACACAATGTTGAACAACAACAACCTCAAGCTATATTAATTCCCCACAAGTAGAGGAAAGAGAAATCTATATTGGTTCTAGAAGATCACGTGCACAACGTGAAGCCATGGAAGACCTTTGCAGGGGTTCTATGCAGGATCTTAAGGAGGGTTGCATGATAGCAGTGTTAGCAAATGAAGATCCACTTGGCTATCCATTCTGGATTTCCATGTTTATAAAGGTCATTAATGAAAATGAAGAAATTACAGTTGTTGATGTACATTGGTATGCCACAAGTACCCACCCTTTCAATGGTGTGTACAAGCCAAAGATGGTAGTGGAAAAAAGAATTGGCAGAAAGAGAAAAAGAAAGGGCACAAATATAAATCGTCGCCGCATAGATGTCTTAAAATTAGAGGATATTGACATAATTGTGTATGACTTCAATTTGACATAGAGAGGAACTCTTCAGTTGCAGACCATAAATATTTTCAAGAAATTGCTACCAGAACAATAACTGTTGAGATGGTACTCTGCAGAATGTAGACGTAGATCTACAAAACTTTTGAACTCTGAAATGGTGGGCATTCATGTTGACTCAGATGGAGCACTAGTTGATGAAAGAGAAGAATATGGATCATCTTCATCTGCATCGAGCCATTCATCTGAAGATGTAGGTTATGATGGTGTGCCAGAACCTATGGTTGATTTTGAATAACTATCTAAGAAACTTTTATGTAATTGATATTTGCACAGTAACTTGAAATAAAAATTTTGACTTCCATCTCATTTTTCATGAAGTTATGAGACATTTCTATGTTTGTTGGATTATATGTTTTAATTATGAAGAATTCATCTGTTTAGAATATCGACAATGCAACAATGAATTACAAAAATAATTTATGTTATATTCAATGTACCAATGTTGATATTTTAATTATAAGTAAAATAGGAAATAGAAACTAATGTTGAATTTTTAGATTATGCAGTGATATTACCATGATATTATGTATTGTTACCATTTGATATAAGATACTTTTAAAATTTTTAATAATTATATGCATCATTGAAAGGGAACACTTTGTTTTGATGCTTGATTTTTAGGTTTTGGTTGAAATTATATTTAAATTTGTCTTATGATAAGATTTGAAAAAAGATAAGTTTTTATCCTTTAAAATTAAAATTACTCTTACTTGTTTCTGTTCAATGATAATTTTTTCATTTACTTGTTCATTTTTTTAAATTGTTTAAGTCTTATAATTTCTCCGTAATTTCATTGTTCAAGTATGTTGAAAACTTAAGATTGAAAAAGTTTAGATTTACAACTTGTCATTAAGGTTTTTATGCGCTACCAAATTTTATCTTTAATGTTATGGTTGACAATAATTACAATTTTGGGGTTGTTTAGAGTCAAGATATTTTATGTTTAACAACATGGATGAAAATTGATCAAAATGATAAGCCCTTCAAACATGTATTTGTTTATCTTTAACATTATCTATCAAAAATGTTAGAAATTTACGATTGTAAAAAATGTCCTAATATGTTGTCTTTAATTCCATTGTTACAAGTGTCAAAATTATGACACAATTTTTTTTTTTGTTATTCCAGCATCAACTGGTTTTGTTTTGAGGGTGTTTTCTCAATCCTTTTTTCAACAAACAATTTTATTTTTAGCATAATTTTATAAAATGTTGAAATTTGACCTTCAAAAAAAACCAAGTGCGTTCTGGAAGACACACTTTTTGTTTTTGGGGTGTTTTTTCATGTTTTTTGAGACTTTTTGGGCTATATTTCCCGTTTTGATGTCAGGTTACCTATTTCATCGGTAACAGTGTTTGTTCTACAACTACACGTAGTTAGGCCTCTTCGGGAAATTCACTCAACATGACTGCACCAAGTATCCTGTTCACAAAATAGAATTTTAATGCACAAATTTAGAGAGTGCAGAAATTTAGCTTGAGGACCCTTGAAAAACCTTCGTTCAGCTTCAGAATAAGATAAAAATTGATCAATACCGAAATCAGTCAGAAAATCCTCCCAGAACACAATCAATGCAATGATCTACCCTACATGTGATCTTGTTTCTTGTATTTTCTAATTGTTGTACTAACTATGGAGTCCACTGGGTCATCACATTTTCCTTTGCGTAGGTCTGGAATTTAGTAAGTCGAGATAACCAACCATGCAACTTGGTCACAAAGGAAGCAAAGAAATTTTCTTGGACCTATGTATAGATATAATTTTGTACCCAATCTTCGGCAGACAATTTAGAGCTTCTATTCTATTAGATCGCAAATTCAAGTATCTTCTTATCAAGCCAATTTTGTAATTCATTCTGCGTAGGATGCCAAAGCATCAAATCTCCCTCAAAATGATCCCAATATAGACAACATAACCATTTGTTTGCTTGAGGGGTCTTGACCGAAGTTTGAAGTTATCGTGCAACCAACAAAACCCTCCAACTACTAGCCCTTTCGGCAGTGACCTACTTGCGCAGATCACTCTCACCTACAATAGTATGGGGGGGTGATGGTTCCAGGTTTTTGTACCCTCAGGATGTTTTTCGTGTAGTGACCCTAAAGAGACTGACAATAGATGCACACATCAATAGATCAAACCCTTCACACCTTATCACAGAATGCTTTAATATAGTTTGTGCATAGAAATAAAGTATACTTCTGTTGAAAATGCAACAAGATGATGGAGCTTAGTGAAATGAAGTCGCCTTCACTAAGTGGGCCCGTAGGCTATTTTTGGCGCAAAGTCTATTTTTAGACTATGTCTATTTTTAGACATATGGAGCATGGTCTAGGAGTTGCAGTATGTTATTCTTGGATGATTGGTCAAGTTGGTAAAAATAGATGGACAGCTATTTTTAGACATACAGGTCGAAGTCTATTTTTAGACTGCCTGTCTAAAAATAGGTCAGTCAAATATTATTAACCCTTAATAATATTTGGACTATAAACTTCAGTTTATCCTCTTGCAGCACTTCAGTTGGAGCTACGGATATGGCCCATGCATCTGACAGAAGGAATTACGCTATTCCTAGGGGTTTGGTGAGCTCATGCATGTTTGACTTCAGTTAGAACTCAAGTGGCGGAGTTTGGTGGAGTTGATGAGACAGTTGGTGGAGTTGTGTTCTATTTAACTTAGTTGAACTAGTTGTATTTAGTTTAACTGGCTAATACACTAGAGATGAGTGGGGTGAATTAAATATTATTTAATTCACTAATTATTAACTCATCATTCAACTCAAGAACACATCAGTTGACTGCAGTGCATGGACAGTTCAGTGAAGACCAGTGGAAGAGGTAGATGAAAGGGTGAGTTTGCTATTAGTTGCGACATTTAGTTGTGCATGCGATTTGCACAAGCATTGGAGGAGATTTCCCATGAGGATTGCACATTTTAAGCCAAGGAGATTCGAATTTGGATCTCTCATTACACCAACTTGGATTGCGCAGTAGAGGCAGGCAAACAGTGGAGGAGTTTGAACCTGTGACTTGTTCAAAACTAAGCTAGTTTGTGTGTAACTTTTTGGAGACAGTACTGAGTACTTGTGAGGAGTATTGTACTGAGATTGTTAC
Source organism: Pinus albicaulis (assembly GCA_034641835.2). Lineage (NCBI taxonomy): Eukaryota > Viridiplantae > Streptophyta > Pinopsida > Pinales > Pinaceae > Pinus > Pinus albicaulis. The sequence continues at coordinate 208,549 of JAXQQM020072882.1, read as the reverse complement.
ATTTTCTCTTCCATTATAATATACAAAATAGCTGGGGGTTTTCAGCTATAAGCTTTCCCCATTACTATTGTGTTTATGTGTGCATGCGACTGTTTCTATTTCCGCATATTAATGATCAATTGTAGAAGAGGTTATGTTTTATGCATGAATTCGAATTAGTGTGTGACCAGGATAATCTCAGTGGATAAATCTTTATTATTCAGCAAATTTCTACATGGTATCAAAGCGAATTGATCATCGGGATCTATTATAGTGATTACAATTGTATTTCGGTAGACAGAGTCTGTAACAGGCCAAGTAGCCTCTGGACCCATCCATTCTCTGAAAGGTGATATATCCAGTAAATTCCCTTACATTCGATCTCTGTGCTAGAAATAATTTGTTCTCACAGATCCAGAAGCAGTTGAGTTTTTGAGTTTTGAATCCAAATTTTGCAGTAGTTTGTTTTTCTTGGTGCCGGAGTTGAAATGTCTTTCAACGGTTTGCGACTTGAATATGCCCTTGAAGGCAATTCGAATTATGTTGCATGGAAAGATCGGATGGAGGTGGTATTAGAAGATAATGGGCTGAAGGAGTTCGTAGATATGGATGTCCAAAAGCCTACTGATCCTACTGAAGTTGAGGCTTGGCAAAAAAAGATGGCGAAATGTCGAAGGATTCTGTTGGAGGGCGTGAAGGATCACATTGTATCTAGCCTGCATGGAAAAGCTTCTCCATATTTGATGTGGAAAGCGTTGATAGATCTATTCTAGAGCAAGAGCGACCAAAGGAAGCTGGCGCTCAAGGATAAACTCAAAAACATTAAGATGGAGAAAGGCGACAGTATCGCCAAGTACCTCACGAAGTTCACTCAATGCAGAGATGAGCTGGGAAGTGTGGGGGTGACTGTCGATGAAGAGGACTTGGTGGACCTGGCTCTCCTTGGTCTTCCGAAGAGTTGGCATTCCTATCAGGACTCTGTCAATGGTCGGGAGAAGTTGCCGGGATGGGAGCGACTTTGGGTGGATCTCATGCAAGAGGAGATAAGGCGGACTACCAGGGACGGATCTTCATCAAAGGTATCTGATGAAGAAAATTGCGCTTTGGCTGCCAAAGCAAAGAAGGGGAAGAGCAAGAAAGCTTCTCAGTCTGGTGTGAAAGGCAAGAAGCAAGACATGTCCAAGGTGAAGTGTTTTCATTGTCACCAGCACAGACACTATGCCACAAATTGTCCGCAGAAGAAGAAAAATAAGAAGGCTGCTGGATCTGCAGCGGGAGAGGCATTGGCCTCCCAGTTTGAACTAGATTTTTCACTGATCGCATGCTTGGTCTCAAGTGTGATGGGATCAGTATGGTTCTTGGACAGTGATGCGTCATTTCACATGACAGGTGATCGGGATTTGTTTTCAGATATGGAGGAAAAAGATCTTGGAGTGCACATGGAGATGGGCAATGATGGTAGATACAGTGCGACCGGTATCGGTACCATTTCCTTTGAGAGGGAGTCTGGTAGACCCTTCGTATTGAAGGAAGTATTGCATATTCCAGGATTGATGAAGAATCTGATCTCTGTGGCGATGTTGGAAGACAGGGGGTACGATGTGGTCTTCAACGAGGGAAAGGCTTTCCTTCGTAGTAAGACAACTGGAGAGACCCGGAAGATAGGGGTTCGAGTCAAGAACCTTTATCAGTTGCAAGTAGATGGCTACACAGCAATGGCATGCAAGGCGGAAGCAGTGGGGAGCCGGGATGATGATGGCGAGCTGTGGCACAGGAGATTGGGCCACCTTCACCATGGCGCTTTGAAGATACTGCAGCAGATTTCTACTGGGCTTCCTAAGGGCACTCTTGCGCAGTCATATCAGTGCAAGGGGTGTACATTGGGAAAATATGTGAAAGCCACCTTTCACGAGAAGGATAGTCGTGCCACGACGATCCTTGAGAGAGTTCACACAGACATGTGTGGTCCTTTCTCAGTAGCTTCAACAGCAAAGCACAAGTACTACGTGATATTTGTTGATGATTTCTCTCGGAAGTGCTGGATATTCTTCATGCAGAAGAAGAGTGAGACATATTCAAAGTTCTGTGAATTCAAGGCGCTGGTTGAGAAGGAATCGGGGAAGCATGTGAAGGCTCTTAGGAGCGACAATGGTGGTGAATTCATCTCTACTGAATTCAAGGAATTTCCGCTTGCTACGAGGATTCGGAGAGAGCTCATCGTACCCCATAACCCACAGCAGAACGAGGTTGCTGAGCGGAAGAACAGAACGATCGTGGGTGCTGCACGGGCGATGTTGCATGATCAGGGCCTACCCCTTAACTTGTGGGCTGAGGCATGCAATACTGTAGTGTATGTGTAGAACCGTTGTCCTCACAAGATAATTGGCATGAGTACACCGGACGATGCGTTTTTTGGCAAGAGGCCTGACATTTCTCATTTGAGGATTTTTGGCTCACCTGTCTACATGCATGTGACGAAGGATGCCAGAAAGAACCTAGATCCGACCGCAGAGGTTGGAATATTTGTGGGGTACACTGATATGCCCCACAACTATCGTGTGTATTTTCCAGGCAGTCGCAATACTATTGTGCGACAGGATATCAAGTTTCAGGAGGAGAAAGCCATGAAGTGTTTGCTTTAGAGGGAGCCACACTTGCATGCAGATGAGGAGCTATTAGTTCCTAAGGAGGAGATTCCAGAGGTGGATCAGCCACAAGAGGAAGTTCATAGAGTGGAAGAGACCACTCATGCAGCACCAACCATCAGAGGGCGCAAGCGCACTACAGAAGCTGAGCAACTGACTCAAGATGCAGAGAGGGTTGTAGGACCACCTACAACACAGTGCAGACAGAGACAGTCACCAGACCGGTACACTGGATACATGGCTCTTGTGAGAAAATGTGTCGTGACAGAACCATCCTCTTTCGAGGAAGCTGTGGAGGAACCCGCATGGGTAGATTCCATGGTGGAAGAGTATGATTCGATTGTCAGAAATCTGGGTTCGCGATGGATCTACAAAGTGAAGCAGGCGGCTGACGGGAGTATGGAGAAGTACAAGGCAAGATTTGTTTCCCGTGGCTTCTCACAGATCGAGGGGATCGATTATGAGGAGAATTTTTCACCTGTCGCAAGGTACTCCTCCATACGAACGATCCTAGCTCTGTTAGCGCAAATGGGATGGCACATCCATCAAATGGATGTGAAGACTGCGTTCCTCAATGGAGTCATTGAGGAGGAGGTGTACATAGAGTAGCCTGAAGATTTCGAGATCTTCAGCAGTGAGTCGCATGTTTTACGACTCAAGAGAGCACTGTACGGGTTGAAGCAAGCACCTCGTGCATGGTACACACGGATAGACAGTTACTTCACCGGACTTGGATTCTCCAAGAGTGAGGTGGATCCTAACCTGTACCAGATTGTGGTGGAGGGGAAGTTGCTGATCATTGTACTATATGTAGATGATCTGATTTTGATGGGTGATGAGCTGTTGATACTTTCATGCAAGGAGGATCTTGCTAGAGAGTTTGAGATGAAGGACTTGGGCCTCCTTCATTATTTCATGGGATTGGAGATTTGGCAGCGCAGTGGAGGACTGTTTGTTTCTCAGGGTAAGTATGCCCGGGAGATACTGGAGAGGTTCAACATGCATGGCTGCAAGCCTGTTGATACTCCTCTTCCTGGTGGTTGGAGGAAGGAGGATGCTACTTCAGCAGAGGTAGTGGATGCCATTGTCTATCGACAGTTGGTGGGGTCGCTTATGTATCTGGTCAATACACGACCCGATATATGCTATGCAGTTAACCAACTTTCGCAAGCTATGGTTAAGCCTACCAAGCTCTTTTGGAAGGCGGGCAAGCATGTATTGCGCTATATCAGAGGCACATCGGGATATGGTCTATGGTACGGACAGGAGGATGGAGTGAAGCTTTCTGGTTTCACTGATGCAGATTGGGCAGGGAGCCCAACAGACCGGAAGAGCACTTCTGGAGGAGTTTTCAGCATTGGGTCGACAACATTTTCCTGGTACAGCAGGAAGCAGAGATCCGTGGCACTCAGTTCAGCAGAGGCCGAGTACATGGCAGCTAGCTTGGCTGCATGCGAGGCTATTTGGATGAGGAAGATCCTCGTCGGATTGTTCGGGTCACACTTGGAGCCTACTGTGATTTATTGTGATAACCAGAGTTGCATTAAACTCTCGGCTAATCCAGTATTTCATGATAGATCCAAACACATCGACATCGGGTACCATCATATCAGAGATTGTGTGCAGCGGAGAATCATGTTACTTTCATATATTCCCACGGAGGATCAGGATGCTGACATCTTGACGAAGGCGCTCACCAGGAGAAAATTTGAATTCCACAGAGGCAGGATAGGGGTTGCAGATAATCCATATCTTGTTGAGAGGGAGTGTTGAAAATGCAACAAGATGATGGAGCTTAGTGAATTGAAGTCGCCTTCACTAAGTGGGCCCGCAGGCTATTTTTGGCGCAAAGTCTATTTTTAGACTATGTCTATTTTTAGACATATGGAGCATGGTCTAGGAGTTGCAGTATGCTATTCTTGGATGATTGGTCGAGTTGGTAAAAATAGATGGACCTGTATTTTTAGACATACAGGTCGAAGTCTATTTTTAGACTGCCTGTCTAAAAATAGGTCAGTCAAATATTATTAGCCCTTAATAATATTTGGACTCTAAACTTCAGTTTATTCTCTTACAGCACTTCAGTTGGAGCTACGGATGTGGCCCATGCACCTGAAAGAAGGAATTACACTATTCCTAGGGGTTTGGTGAGCTCATGCATGGTTGACTTCAGTTAGAACTCAAGTGGCGGAGTTTGGTGGAGTTGATGAGACAGTTGGTGGAGTTGTGTTCTGTTTAACTTAGTTGAAGTAGTTGTATTTAGTTTAACTGGCTAATACACTAGATATGAGTGGGGTGAATTAAATATTATTTAATTCACTAATTATTAACTCATCATTCAACTCAAGAACACATCAGTTGACTGCAGTGCATGGACAGTTCAGTGAAGACCAGTGGAAGAGGTAGATGAAAGGGTGAGTTTGCTATTAGTTGCGACATTTAGTTGTGCATGCGATTTGCACAAGCATTGGAGGAGATTTCCCATGAGGATTGCACATTTTAAGCCAAGGAGATTCGAATTTGGATCTCTCATTACACCAACTTGGATTGCGCAGTAGAGGCACGCAAACAGTGGAGGAGTTTTGAACTCGTGACTTGTTCAAAACTGAGCTATTTTGTGTGTAACTTTTTGGAGACAGTACTGAGTACTTGTGAGAGTATTGTACTGATATTGTTACATGTTCTCTTCCATTATAATATACAAAATAGCTGGGGGTTTTCAGCTATAGGCTTTCCCCATTACTATTGTGTTTATGTGTGCATGCGACTATTTCTATTTCTGCATATTGATGATCAATTGTAGAAGAGGTTATGTGTTATGCATGAATTCGAATTAGTGTGTGACCAGGATAATCTCAGTGGATAAATCTTCATTATTCAGCAAATTTCTACAACTTCAATGATATATATTCATCTAAAATCAAATAATATTCACGCATATGCAATTAAACATTAACATAAATAAGTACGCAACACAGAAAGATTCAGATCTTAAAGAAAATAACAAATAATCAACACAACAATCACGCGAGATTCTGGGTTCACCAAGAATGTCTTCCTTATTAAGATATCTATCAATTACAGTACATTCAATCCTCCTGCGCACACACCCAGCTCAGTCTGTACACAGCTATCAAGAGCCTTTCTACCCTAAAACCGAGACTTAGATCAAAAGCTTAACAAACATTCATACGTGATCAATTCATTGTCCCTACTTGACTCAATTCTTACATATTTATATTATATAGACACGCATATACCATGGTCTCAAACCATGGTTTTACCTTTAATCCCATTAAAATGATTAAGGGACTTTGACCCACCCCAAATCCCCTTTGACTCTTTCGTGTTGCGCGCACAACAAAACTTATGCACAACTTAACCGAAAAATGTACGCTACTGAACCCTACTCGAACAATAACCTCAATGAAATCATATTTCACATTTGATTCATATCCTTGAAACACTTTATTCATGCATCATCATTCTTGAACATTAAGAATGAAAAATTATGACTAGCATTAGCAATTCTCTTCATTTTCCCAACATTAACAAGAGACAAATTAAATTTCTTGCTATGTGATCTAATAATGTACTCAATTCCATTCTTGAAAAAATGATATCTATTCTCATGGCGATGAAAAATGACTCTCCTATCATAAATATATGGGATTCCCAAAACAATACCACATATATCAAGCAGAACTACATCAAGTTCAACTTCATCAAGATAATTTGCAGTGATTGAAAATTTAAGTATGAACTTCCTTGTCACTTGCAATTTTTCATTCCCATATAACCAACCTAAAGGATAAGGTTTAGGATGAGGAATATTCTTTAAATTCAACTTCTTGACAATGTCTTCAGAGATAATATTTTCTTGTGAACCACTATCAAAGAATGTGTCTATGTTTTGAAACAACTGTAATGTGGAAAATATCAATTCTTTTTTTTTCATATTGAGTATCATTGAGAAAATGCTAAGAACTAGTACTTACAATGTCCTTACTTTTCAAATCCATGGCTGTGATTTTTGTTTCATCTCCAGAATAAGAACCTAAGTCATGTTGTTTAGTTGCAGTTATATTCTCTTTCCCGTTGTTCTTAAAACTTTTGGGTCTCATCTCTGGCTGAAGTGTCTATAAATGATCATCATCATGGCAATCCTTGGAACAACATTTTCATGTAATTTTTTCTTTCTCCATCTTCATTGAAGCATTATTCTTTCTTTTTCCTCAGATTCAAATATGTTGTCATTTGTTTCATCATAAACATGTTTCCCCATTCCTTGTAGATGTATGGCCTGTACACAAACTTCATCTAAACTTGTAGGGTTAAACATGACAATTGCATGTCTGTAATAGCTATGTAAACCTCAAATGCATTTCAACAAAGTATATTGAGATGACAAATATGCACCCAATATCAATGCTCTCCTTATGCCATATTGGGTATAACTTTGCACATTTTGACCCTTTAATTGCCTAAATTTTTTCCAATCCATGATAGATTTTTTCATGTATGCTAATGGATAAAATTTTCTTCTTATTGCAGCAAACAAATCATTCCATGAAGATACAACCTTACCATGTTTCTTCATGTCCTCTTGAGTTTTGACTTCCCACCAAATGAGTGATGCACTTTCTAACCTTAATGAATCAATTTGAGTATTGGTCTCATCATCCTTGATCCTTTGTATCCTACAATACACTTCAAGTTGAAGAACTAAATTATCTAATCTTTTAGAATTTACATATCCATTATACCTAGGGAATTCAAGCTTTATGTCAGGTTTTAAAAGTGGAGTTTTACCATGTACCTTAGGAGAATGTGGAGGTGTTTTTGAAGGGGTTGAAGTAGAATACGATGGTGGTGAAGATGGTGGTGAGGATGGAGGTGATGATAAAGGTGGTGTTAAAGGTGGTTTATCACGATTCCATTTTGGAGGCTTGTCCCGATCTCCTCCATCTCCTTTTGGATTTTTATCTCCACCTCCCTTTGGAGGATTGGAGCTCTCACCTTGTTGCAATATCGTATTCCTCTCTTCACAGAGAAATTTTACCATTTGTTTCATTTCAAATAATTATTTTCTGAAAGCCTTCTCATCCTCTGACATATTGTTAGGCTCTCTTTAATGTGCCATGACTATTGAAGCTTTTGGTGAAACTTGAGGTGAAATTTGTGGTGGATATTGTGGCAAATGTGATCTCCTTGACCTTCACCTAACTTGAGGACTTGCAACCACAAACTTTCCTTCTCCTCTATTGAGCTTCAATCTTGGAATCATCATAAAAAATTGCAGAAAAATTAAACCCTCAAATAAAAATAAGAAACAAAGATCTTATACCAAAATGATCTATACATGTAAACTTGAGAGCTTATGGTGCAAATTGCAAGTGAATTGTTTATGTTTTTTAACCAATTATGTCAATTTCATTAACATATTAACATGCTTTTAAACTTAGTTTTGTAGAAAATAAAAAATACATCAATACCATAATAGTATACACAAGACAAAAAATGATGAAGGAGTTCACACCTCCTTGGCTACATCTCCTAGTCCACCTTCCAATGTTGGGGCTCTTTCATTATGCTCAAAAATATGTGTTTACATCAATTTACAATGCTCATAATGATAAAAAAATGTCTACAATGGCTACAAAATAGTAAACAACCCCTAGCTGGGATCTTTTTTCACTCAAAAAGGTCACAAATGAGTCATTTATGCTCAAGATAAGTTTTTCTACTAATTGTCCTAGAAGTCACACTATCTTGCAAATTGTTCTAAAAATTCCGCCTTTTGCGGCCACGTGGAGAGATAAATTCATCCCACACTAACGATATTCCCGCCATGCTAGGTGAAAATTTTCACATCCTTAAATTTCCTATGTATCCATTAAACCAAAGAAAAGAACGCCAATTAGCACTTTGGGCATCATTGATTGTGGGTGGTTTAAACTAATCTCTCGTTGATTTTAAATTTCCCTTTCAAATGGGGTAGAATACCTATGGTTTAGTTGAGTTCGTTTTACCACACCATCATAATTTTTACCTCCATCAACTATTGGGAAAAATACTGAGAGGAGGGGGGGCATGAATTAGTATTTATAACTCACAATAAACATTACTTTTTCTTTACTGATTTCTATACATGAATTTTGACTAATCCAACTAGCGTATACAGGCAACTATCTTTAATGAAGCTTGTGTATATCCATATATATTATTATGCAGATAAATCTTCACTTAAATTTGTGCATCATTCATTCATCAGTCATTTTGTAAGTAGTAAGTATGTGTAGTAAGAATATAATAAATCATCACGCATAAGCAACACACATGAACAGCAGGATTTAAGATGGAAACCCAAGTCGAGAGAAAACCACCATTCATCTATGTCTTCAATATTTATTATAAATAAAAATTCTTACAATATTGTAATAGCACAAACTCATACTAGAACACAGGAACCCACCTGCAAAATGTTGCAAACTCCTCTCATTCCCTATGTTCTACTGGAATGGAGCTCCAACCCCCTGTTATCGTTTACCAACTACCATTGGAAGGGAGCTACGACGCCCTGTTTTGCATTTACTAGCCACTCATAGAAGCGAGATACTAATCCCTAATCTCATTTACCAAAAACCACTAGAAGGGATCTATGACCCCCTCACTGAAGGCTCCAACCCTCAACACCACCATGGACTATGTTTCATCACTTTTCACACTGGATCCAAAAAATTCAACGTAAAACAACTTGTAGGCCTCTTTTCATCAAATTTTTAGAATGGACCCACTCCACTCAATTAATCCCAAAGAACATACAAAAAACTTAAACTCATAACTGTATCAAATCATTGATTGAATCATCAATCAACCAACCAATCGCTCATCTTTAATCACAATAAACTAGCAGCATAATCAATACTCAAAGAACCCAGATCTATATGAATACATCATTGATAGATATTAGAAAAACAATAAAACTGATTAGAAATTTCCTTCTACATTCTTCAGCAAAACCATATATTCCATATGCATCTTTGTTGAAATGAACCTGTGTATGTACGCGCTTTTACCAACATGAACATGTGTATAGATCTGTAAACATTTTAAGACTGCATAACTCTTAAGAAAAAATACTCAGGTTAGATATTAATCTTTACTTCAGCAAACATTCCCCAGATCAAAGAACTAAGAATCTCTTAAACAAAATCAAGAAAATACATAGTCGTTTCAGGTCTAAAGATCCTAATCCATCATTATATTCATAGGTGCATCATAATTTTAGATATATCAATAAATTGTAACCCATTCCATGCAGATATACTTCAGAGTTAAGTATTCATTCAATACCCATACACATGAACACCTTGCACTATGATCTTCTTCTCCTTATATAGTTTGAGCCTTTCCCAATACCATGAGCCAAAACCATACAAGTGCCAATGATATTCTTGTATGGAATCAATTAGACGACACAACACTCAATACTATGGGCTAAAACCATGTAATGATCCCTGGTATCATAAACTGAGTGTGTAATTATAGAAGCGACTTGGCTTCTTCGCACCTGTGTGTATACATGACTTCACTTCATCAAACCTGCATATACATTATAAAATATTACCTTTATCATTTTTACATCTTCAACTCATCAAGGAAAACTCATCGAGTAGGTTGTCATTAAGGACAATTTAATAACATATTATATCATAATGCCAACAATATCCCCCTTTCGACTTGATGGAAACCATGTTGGTGTTTGATGACCACAACTGATAGATACATCAATCTTAAACATTATTCAAACACCAAGATACTCTCCCCCTTTGACATCAAGGGCAAAGGGTGGAAAAATTCTGAAACAAATTTTCTCTTGCCTTGTAGAAAGAAGAGATTTGTAGATATGATCTGCACTATATTGATCATGCTCCCCCTGAGCACATGTTGAACCTTCAGATAGATTTTCAATAGAATACATGACTTCATGACTCAACTAAGTATGACCTTTCATATCACCAAGGACTCATACTTACATCAATAATCCAACTAAGTGGAATTAAATATTTGGCTCAACTACCCAACCAAGTGGATTTACAAATTTGATCAAGTTCATACTTGAATGAATATAGAAATCATTACATCATAGGTATCAACATGACCCTTACATCAAATTACAGATATGTCTTTTTATAACGAAGACCAAGGGACTTCAATAGAGACATCATAATTTAGCAACCAACATAATTCCAACAATGCATTGCTCTTATCAAGGCTAATGCTCCCCCTAAAATTGTGTTGATGATAACCACAACAACTCATTCATACAAGAATCTTCAACAATAATAAAATCAAAACTTAATATCATATCATCAGATATAACCATCAACATCAAATCAAGAAAAGTATAACTTTCAGCAACATATCAGAAACTGTTCTTGAGTCTGTCTCACTATTTTTCTTATCAGAAAAAGACATACGCAACTGTCTCCAAAGGAACACGCATTTATACGTGAATTTCGTTCATGAAACCTGCGTAGAGAATCTGAAATACTGAAAATTTCACAGCTACATCTCCCCCTGGATTTATAGAGTATGTACCTATCTTCTATTTGTCGCGTTAGATGCACTGTTAGAAATAAACAAAACCACAATTACCAAACCAATTATGGGAATCACCACATATTTCTCCCCCTCTGATGATACATTATTGATTCCTATAATGTATCTTACATCACTCCTGCAGTCATTATGAGAAGTAAAATTTAGAATCGTATGACTATAGTAGAGTCAATATTCCCTACGTTTTTGACCGGTGCTTCTTCTTTTTCCAGCTTTGTTTGAAATTTTTTATTTTGTGTTGGAATTTCTCCAATCTCTTAGTTTTATTCATCATACATAACCTAAAACTAGTGGCCTTATGTGTAATATTACAATTTTTCGATCAGTTAATTGAAATATTAGAGCTCTTACTTTTATTAATTAATTATTAAATAAAAGGGTGGAGCGGCCCATAAACCCCATAAATGAATAAGATCCACTTTTGTTGTGTGAATGTGGATTAGATAGATAGTGGATCAGCATTATGGAGTAGTGGAGAAGCTTATTGATGACAGAAGAGTGGATATCATAGAACAATAATGAGGAAGATGATGGAGATAGTGGAGGAATAAAAGTAATATCATGGAGAAATAATGATGAGATGATGGAGGAAGTGATGCATTATATGCACACATGATGGAGGGAGTGGAGAGTAAATGCAGAGATGATGGAGATCATGGAGGATAGTGCAATATTCATGGAGAATAGTGACCACATGTGCAACATAGTAATGAGGTGCGCCAAGACTAGGGGAGGCTCAAAGCATAAAAGGAAGGTGAGGGCAGCCATAGAAGGCATTCTAGAATTTGATATTGTATTGTTGTTTCGACATTTCTTTGCACGTGTTAGCTATTTAGCTAAGTATGTTTTGTTGTTTAGCACACAAGTGTCTCCGAGCATAGATCCCACCCTTATCCATGTGGGACTTCGAGTGCCTACTCTGGAAAGGTTTCATTGAGCAACCATTCATCATTCGACATTGGTGCCACATTCAGCCCCTCTCTTTAGCACATACAACTTCATGAATTACACATTATTTCCTTAGGGTTTGAGAGGAGAAAGGTAGTTTCTAGTATTTCAGCTGGGAAACCCATGGAGGGATCAACCCTTCACCTTGTGCATTCATTTTAGTATTCTAGGAGAAGAATTGTGACATGCGACATCAGGCCATCATTCTACACCTCCATGCAGTAATAGTTCCAGCAGGAGTTACACATTCCAGCAGTGTAGGTTCACAGGAGGAAGGAAGTTCCAAGTATTTCAACTCTAAATCCTGTGAGGGACCATCTCCTCACTTTAGTGAGATTATTTCCGTTATCTGTGAGATATATTCCATAAACTAGTACCAGGTTATGGCTTCAGCCCTCTTTATAGCGCAGTCCATTCCAGCAGTTGTGAAGTTAAGCAGCTGCAACTTGAGAGGAGAAAGGAGGAGCTAGATCTCAAGTTTCTAGCTTGGGAATCTAGAGAAGGGACTAGCCCTTCATGCATTGAGATGATTATGTATTATTTTAGCAATTTTCTCTTTTAGTTCATGACATAGATCGGCATACCTAGCAGTTTTGTATTTAAAGCCCTAGGAGGGTGATTTTCCAAGGTGAGCCAATCTAGAAATCCTTTCTAGGTTATATTAGGTTTTCAACAGTAGGAGGGTGATTCCAGTAGGGACAACACAGTAAGGCCTCTAGCAGATCAACAGTTACATAGTGCTTTTAGTGAGAGGAGTTGAGGGTCACTCTAGCCATCTCTGTAGGCTTGAGTGCTATTATTTATTAGCATTTTTGTACTTGTATTTCACCTCCTTGTTAATAAAATGACTCAGTTGGTATGCCTATTTTTATGGTATATTCATTTTATTTCAATATTGTTGTAGTTTCAAGTTATTGTGTTGTGTATTACTTTCTTTTCCTGTTTTGGGATATTACAGTGGTATCAAAGCATGATCTTTGGCTCAACTTGTGGGCGCTACATTTCATGGCATCAGAAGAAGAAGTAGAAAGTAGAGACCTACTATGGTGGAGGGATTGAGTTTTTCCACACTTCTCTTCAGATATATGAAGGATATCTCCATATATATTAAGGAAATAAGAAGGGAAAGGCAAAGGGAAACCTCAAGAAGGTTTTAGAATGAGGAAGGTCCAAGCACTTCCTATCACCAGCACAAACAACTGGCCATATAGAGAGCTCCACAACACTCTACTGTGTCCACATTCCTTGAAGAAGTAAATGAATGGATGGATATGGAGGATATTTGGAGCTTAAGACTCTTATTGATTAGCTTGTAGAGTACAAATCTCAATCTAGAGCATTGAAGGAGAATCTAACTCTCTAACTATTTTTCCAGATCAATAAAAATAGGAGACCCTACAGTAGCAATAGAAGAAGATGGCACATACATAATATATTATTGCTGCCAAAATTTGATGGGTCATGCACAAACACAAGAAAATATTGGGTGAAAGAGTTAGATGATTTCTTCCAGCTACACCCAGTTGTGGAAAGGGAGGTCATTAATATTGCAGCGCTGCACCTTGAGGGTGAAGAAAATGATTGGTTGTTTAGGCATATGGAGCATGCAAGAGTGAATGTGCATACAAAATTAACTCAAAGGTTGGTAGAGAGGTTTGAAAAAATAAAATGAGAGGTAATTCCCATTGATACATTTTCTAACATTGATTAGGAAGCACATGAGAAGAAAAAAGAAGATGTCAAAATTATCACTCTGGAAAAAGAGAAACTATCACCACCACCAGCTGCAGAAGTACTTGCATCAGTAGGAGGAGCACTTGCATCTTTGCAAGATGGTCGTAAGAAATTGATATTGAGAGTCACATGCATGTTTCAGGAGATGCATGAGGAAGAGGAGGCATATACTAGCTCTGGTACAGTAGTAGAGGAGCAACCATCACCATGACCAGTAGTTGGAGACGAAATTGCACCGGTTGAAGGAAATATTGTAGCTTTGAAAGATGTTCCCAAGCATCATCTGATCCAAGGTTTTCAAACATTCCCATTCCATATTATTTCAGCACCTAAGCTTGGGATTTTTAGGGCCATGCCATCAGGGAAATTTCATGACCAAGGATTACAACACCTTGCTGATTTGGAGACGCAGACTGTCACTATGAAGATCACCCTTGATTTTTTCAAGGAGAAGATGTATAGACATTCCAGTTTTATATTGTTGAGCTGCACACAACAATTTATGTTGGAGTGTGGATTTTCAGAGGATGGGATGAGCATAGTCCTAATGCAGGGAATATATACAATATATTTCGTGAACCAAAGGTTACTGTCACATGAACTATCGTATTATGTTTACGACAAAGAAATATTGGCCATTATGCATGCATTTGTCAAGTTCCAAAAATTTTTTATTGACAATATATTTCTAGTGAAGACCAATCACCATGGTCTCCGACATCTTGATGAGGAGGAGCAACATCTGTTGAAGAGGTAGAAATGGTGGATTAGTACAATGAAGGAATATGAGTTCAAAATTGTGTATGGAGAGGGCCATGTGGTAGAAGATGCACCATCATTGAGATCAATAGTGTTGTCACTGAGGAACAGTGATGATTTGGGGGCCCAATTATTCTTTGAGAATTCCGGTGACCGCTTCACTTATGAAGCATTAGATGGGAAGGTGGTACATGGTAGCCATATTGTGATGGATAACATCTTCCATTATCAATACAGAGCCTTCTTGATGAGCATCTCATAGCTCAAAGAGAAGCTTCTGCATACAGAATATTCAGAACCTCATAGGTTCTACCAGGCCATCAGTGAGAGCTTCTCATGCAAAGACATCAAGGAGGATTCACTTCGACATATCATGAAGTGCAAAGGTTGTAATCAGATTGTGTAGGATGGTATTCTCCATTGAATGGATACCAAGCTAAAGCATGATATGAGACATCACCCACAGTTGGATGGATGGGTGTGGATGATGAACAAGTCATTTGAAGGCTACTTGCAGATCTATTACACAGGGAAATAGTAAGCATGGTTGCACTGGCTTCTCTTGGGTGAGTTCATTACCACCTAAAATTTCACATTTGCATGATCCATGCCTTGCATTGTATCGGTGTGATGCAGTATCAGGAGGCATGGCTACGCTGGTTACTTTTGAGAGAGTTTTTCCATTACATGACATATCACATGTCAATGGATGTATTATTGTTTGGGAAATTTCATGGCACTCAGATGATGTGGTAGCAGGAAGCTTGGTTATGTTGGTCTGGTGTGACATTCTACATGTCAATCAATATATCATTTCTTCATGATTTTCATTATGATGATGTGAGGTGGCAGTGAGAGTCATTGTTGCTTTGGTTACTCTTGGGGGAATATGGGCTAACATTCTCCCATACCTTGGATGATGATGATATAGGATGGGAACAAGAGGCCTTGTTGCGATGGCTTATGTTAGGAGAGTATGGCCACTATACTTGGTATGATGATGAGGTAGAATGGAAGCAAGAGGCATTGATGTGGTGTCTACTATTGAGAGAGTATGGTCTGACATTTTACATGTCAACCCATATGTCCTGATTTCCTATTTTTCATAGTGTTGAGATGATTCTTGGAGAAATCAAGGCCAATGGGAGCAAGGATTGGAGTATGGAGAGGCAAAACCTACGCCATGTAGCATGGGTTGGAGAGATAGTTTACAAGTTGGGACTTTCCACTTGGGAAAGGAACCACTATACTTCATACATCTCATGTGGAGAGGAGGCTCTTGGACAATAGATGGTTTCCACTTGGAGATTTATTGATGAGAAGAGGCATCTAGCTACACAATTGGAGGCTATTGTAGACATTCTAGAGAGGTATCTATGGATCTGGGCATACATCACATGTTGGATCATATGGGGAGACCTTCCATATGAAGATGCCAATTGGCAGGGAGATGAATTGCTGCAACATCCACTTTTGCAGTTGCTTGAGGACAAGAAACATTTTGGTGGAGAGGACTGTAATATTCAAAATTTTCCAGCAGTTAATTGGAATATTATAGTTCTTACTTTTCTTAATTAGTTAAGTAAATAAAAGGGTGGCGGGGCCCATAAACCCCATAGATGAATAAAATCCATTTATGTTGTGTGAATGTGGGTTATTTAGATAGTGGATCAACATTATGGAGTAGTGGATTAGCTTATTGATGAAGAAGAGTGGAGATCATAGAAAAATAATGAGGAAGATGATGGATATAGTGGAGGAATAAAACTAATATCATGGAGAAATAATGAAGAGATGATGGAAGAAGTGGTGCATTAAATGTACACATGACAGAGGGAGTGGAGAGTAAATGCAAAGATGATGGAGATCATGGAGGATAGTGTAGTATTTATGGATACTAGTGGCCACATGTGCAACATAGTAATGATGTGGGCCAAGGATAGGGAAGGCTCACAAAGCATAAAAGGAAGGTGAGGGAAACCATAGAAGGCATTCTGGAATTTAATATTGTATTTTCGTTTTGAAATTTCTTTGCATGCTTCAACAGTTTAGCTAAGTCTGTTGTGTTGTTTAGCACACAGGTGTCTCCGATTGGAGATCCCGCCCTTATCCATTAGGGACTTCGAGTGCCTACTCTGAAAATGTTTCTTTGAGCATCCATTCATCATCCAGCATTGGTGCACGTTCAAACCCTCTCTTCAGCACATAAACCTTCAGAAATTTTTCATTCCTGCCTTAGAGTTTGAGAGGAGGAAGGTAGTTTCTAGTATTTTAGTTGGGAAACCTATGGAGGGATAAACCCTTAGCCTTGTGTATTCATTTCAGTATTCCAAGAGCAAAATTGCGACATCCAGCATCAGTCCATCATTAGACAACTCCATGCAGCAGCATTTCCTGTAGGAATTACACATTCCAACAGTGTAGGTTTAGAGGAGGAAGTAAGTTCCAAGTATTTCTTCTTGAAATCATGTGATGGATCATCCCCTCACTTTGGTAAGATTATTTCCGTTAGCTGTGAGCTATATTCCATGAAATAGTAGCAGGTTTCAACTTCAGCCATGCTGATAGCGTGGTCCATTCCAGTAGTTTTGCAGTTTAGCAGCTGCAAGTTGAGAGGAGGAAGGAGGAACTAGATCTCAATTTTCTAGCTTGGGAATCTGGAGAAGGGACCAGACGTTCATGCATTGAGATGATTTTGTATTATTGCATCCCTTTTATCTTTTAGGTCATGCCATATATATTCATACCCGGTTGTTGTGTATTGCAAGCCCTAGGAGGGTGATTTTCCAAGGTGATCTAATCTAGAAATCCTTTCTAGGTTATTCTGGGTTTTCATCATAAAATCTAGGTTCCAAAACCTCACATTTTCTGAGCTATGAAACAATCTGATCTACACTTCCATTTTTAGCCATAATTTATATTTCAAACATTTCCAGTAGGGACAACACAATATGGCCTCCAGAAAATCAGTAGTTGTGTAGTGCTTTAAGTGATAGGACTTGAGGGTCACACTAACCATCTTTGTCGGCTTGAGTGATATTATTTTTTAGCACTGTTGTACTTGTATTTCACCTCCATGTTAATAAAATGACTCAGTTGTTATGTCTATTTTTATCGTATATTCAGTTTATTTCCATATTATTGTAGTTTCCAGTTATTGTGTTGTGTATTATTGTATTTTCCTATTATGGGATATTACGTTATGCCAAAATGAGCTACAATAGAAGAAAATACCATGAAAGCATCCTTTGTGCCTTGGTATATGAATTTATTTAATAACCGTTTTCCTTTTTTTTAAGGAATTATCATCATCCATGGTACATACCATGAGCACTTGCAGATCTTGATCGAAATATTCCTCCTCATAATTTGAAAATTAAAATCATTATCTCCATTTCTATAAAAACTCATTTCTTTTCAAAATGTTTCCTTTTGTCATGATTTTCTTTATAAGGACATTTAGCAACATAATGACCAACTCTACCACTAGAAAAACACTTGAAGGGAAGCTTACCTTTGAACCTTCCAGTACCTGGATGAAGTATCCTTACAAAATTTTCATCTCATTCTTCTAATATATAACTTGATTCCTTGAGAAATTCATTTTATTTTCCTTTTGCACAGGCCTTAAAAGTGGATTCTATGACTTGTGAGGGACCTCCTTTTCTCATTTCAAAAGCACTTAGGGTACCATGAAGTTGAACAACAGTAAGAGTCTATAGATCTTGTTTTTCCTCAATAGCTGACACTTTTGACTTGAACTTTGGAGCTAGAGATCTCAAGATTTTCTCTACTAAAGTTTAGTATTTTATATTTTCACCCATATTCCTCATAGAATTCACAATCTCATCTATTCTTAGAAACAAACTTGTAATACTTTCAACATCATGCATTTTGAAATTTTCATATTGAATTCTAAGAGTTTGAAGTTTGGCACTTTTTAGCTTTGCATCACCTTCCTAAATATGAATGATATTGTCCCATATTTCCTTTGCTGAGTTTAGCTACATAACTTTGACAAATTCTGTTTTTGATAGGCTTCCTAATAAAGCATTGAAAACTTTGGCATTGGTTTCATATCTCTTTCTTTCTGTTGCATCTATATGAACAATTGATGGATACTAGTAACCTCCTTCCACTATTCCCCATACGTCTGCTCCAAGTCTTTGCAAATAAGCTTATGTTCCTATCTTCCATAATAATAGATTACTTCCATTGAACAATGGTGGCCTGATAGAAAATACTCCTTCATGACTTCCCATTGCAGCGTATCTCCTTCAAGTGATTAAAATTCTATAGAAGGACTTGCTCTGATTCCAATTGTTGGGAAAAATAATGGGGGAAGTGGGGGAGAGGGGGGGGTTTGAGTCATTATTTATAACTCACAATAAAATTTACTTTTTCTTTACTTATTTCTATACGCGAATTTTGATTAATCCAACTACTGTATACATACAATTATCTTTAATGAAACTTGCGTATGTCTAGAGATATTATTATGCAGATAAATATTTATTTATATCAATGCATCATTCATTCATCAGTCATTTTGTAAGTAGTAAGCATATCTAGTAAGAACATAATAAATCATCACACATAAGCAACACATATGAACACCAAGATTTAAGGTGGAAACCCAAGTCATGAGAAAACCACCATTCCTGTTGTCTCTGTCTTCGATATTTATCATAAAGAAAACTGCTTACAATCGCATACTGGCACAGAATCATACCATCACACAAGCACCCACCTACAAAAGGCTGCAACCTTCTCTCGTTCTCCAACCTATACTGGATGGGAGCTCCAACCCCATGATCTCGTTTACCAGCTGCCAGTGGAAGGGAGCTACGACCCCTTGCTTCTTGTTTACTAGGCACTCCTGGAAGGGAGCTACTACCCCTTGATCTCGTTTACCAGCAACCAATGGAAGGGAGCTACTACCCCTTGATCTCGTTTACCAGCAACCAATGGAAGGGAGCTACGACCTCCTCACTAAAGGATCCAACCCTCAGCACCATGGACCATGTTTCATAAATTTTCACACTGAATCCAACAAATTCAACACAACACAAATTGTAGGCCTCTTTTCGTCATATTTTCAGACTAGACCCACTCCACTCATTTAAGCGAAAATAACATACAACAAACTGAGACTCATAATTGTACGAAATCATTCATTGAATCATTAATCAACCAACCAATAATTGATCTTTAACAATAATCAACTAGAAGCATAATTAATACTCAAACAACCTAGAACTATATGAAGACATCATTAACAAACAACAAAAACACAATAAAACAGATCAGAAATTTCCTTCAGCATTCTTCAACAAAACTGTAGATTCCATACACACATTTGCTGAAACAAACCTGTGTATATACCTGTTTTTCCTGAGACAAACCTGCGTATCGATATGCAAACATCGAAGGACTGCGTAACTCTTAAGAGAAAATAATCAGCTTAGATCTTACCCTTTAATTCAACAATCATTCGTGAGATCATAGATGTAAGCATCTCATAAATAGATCAAGAAAATACATAGTCATTTCATATCTAGAGATCTTGATCCATCACTATATTTATAGGTGCATCATTATTTCAGATTTCTCAATAAACTGTAACCCATTCCATGCAGATATACTTCAGAGTGAAGTATTCATTCAATACCCATACACATGTACACCTTGCACTATGATATTCTTCTCCTTATATAGTTTGAGCCTTTCCCAATACCATGAGCCAAAACCATACAAGTGTTGATGGTATTCTTGGACAGAATCAAATAGATGACACAATGCTCAATACTGTGGTCTAAAACCATGGTAAGCACCATTGGTATCATAAAATGAGTGCGTGAGGACATATGCAACTTGGATTCTTTGCACCCGGGTGTATATGTGACTTCGCGTTATCAAAATTTCGTATACATTGTGAAATATTACCTTTATCATTTTTACATATTCAACTCATCAAGTAGGTTGGCATCAAGGACAACATAAAAACATATTATATCATAATTTCAACATCAAAAAACATTGTCATGTGACTAACCTCCAAGACTGCCAATGTTAACTACGACATAACATAACTATGCGCCAACATAAAACTTAACCCTATTCACATGTCATGGTTCAAACTGACCGCCAATGGTATGGTTTGGAGTTTAGATATAAACCATTGAGATGAAATTAAACTGTAACCATCGCATATTCTTATTCAGGTTGCAACATATGTTAACACCTCCACTATGGTTAACGTTCAACCCATCACATATAACTCCTCCAGTTTTAATATATAGTTTTAACGTTGGCATAAAGGGTTATATAAATGGTTAGGACCAATTAAAATATGGTTGAAAATTGCATAAGATTTGGGCATATAACACAATTTTTGGGTGGGGGTTAACTCTGGACACTGTCCTCCTACCACCTGGCTTGGTTGGGTTGATCAAGGTCCATGGTTAACCCAGTTCTTGACCCCCAATTTCCAACATCTAAAAATTCAAATAGATGTGGCATACCATAGAAATAATGGAATAATGGTAGGTGGGGCAGTAAATAGCCCTCCTGCGAGAATGTTGGCCATGTGTTCAAATCCAGTGGAGGCAATTTTACCTCCAAAAAATGTTGTATGGCCATTAGGAGGCCACATGGAAGCCATGGATTGGCCCACATTGTTTCTCCTAATTGGTCCACATAAAAAACCCGTTAAAAAATGAAATCACACCAAATTTGAACCAATCAAATGATGAAAAGTGTCTATCATCAATAGGCCCACATAATACACAGTCACACCTAGTCAAATTCCCAGTCATTGTACAGATTGCTGAATAGGTGTACTTGCAACCCACATTCCAAATTTTTTAGTTGATTTCCAATTCAATCAGAACACGATATCCAGAGCATATAATATCTATTTTGAGTGAATCGAGTTGCATTAGATTCGAGACAATATTTTCTCTTTGGCGCTAGTTTAGAGCCAATGTAAGCACTTTGATATCTGAGCATTAAATTGATCCAACAGATCATCGGCTAAAGTATTAATTCTTCGTAAATAGTCTATCTAGTCATGAAAAGGTGTAAAAATATAATGTGAAGACATCCTTTCATTTAACAAGTTCAAAAGAGGCAAGTGATTTAAATTCTTTTCAAATTTTGGGGGTCTGAAAAAAGCTTAAATAAAACTCCTCTTGGAGGAACAAGTGGTATAAATGGTAGAAATGGGTTATGGTCATGATATAACTACTCAAAACATATAGAGGTTAAGAGGTAGGCTAATAACACCACTCACCAAAGAAGTTCCTTGGGAAATCATGAAAACAACAAATGAGAGTGAATGATCGGGCAAGTAGATGATGATGATGGAATGAGAAAATCAAGGTCCATGTGTAAAAAATAGGTTGATAAAAAGTGGAAATCACGACTAAGCTTGAAATAGGTTTCATTTTTTACAGAAGCTTGAAACAAAGAAAATTTATGCTTGAGAGTGGTTTCATTTTTACACAAGCTTGAGAAAAAGAAAAAGTATGCTTGGAGAGAGCTTTCATTTTTACAGAAGCTTGAAACAAAGGAAAAACCATTCTTGAGATAAATAAATTTCCCCCAGCATAACGATAGAGGAATGACCCCCCACCCGCAACCCCTGTAAGGTTCGTTTCATATTGTAACTCTTCATGGAATTAGATAGGATGTTGATGAATAATAACAAATTGTTCACTCGGAACAAAGGAAGAGGATCATGTGAGGATGAAATGAATTTTTCACAAAAAAAGGATTATTTCCATAGGGTTGTTTCATGTTTATGTGAGCTTGAAACATATAAAAAACTATGCTCGAGTTTACCTCTTTCATTTTTTAAGGAGCGTGACACAAGAAAAGGAACCATGTCCATGGTTTTCTTACCTTGATCATGGCTCCCAAGAGACCATGGTTTACAAAAAGTTTTCATTATATGGGAGAAAAATATTCTGGAAGGAATCAAAGGATCTAATGGAAATACCATGCTCCAATGCCCCTAGTAAATGATTCACAATATCAATTATTGGATCCAAGTCAAACAAAGTTGAGAATATAATGAAAGGATATTTTTCATGAGTAGATGCAGGCATGGGACATGTTGATACATAAATAACCTGTGGCCAAGGGGATATCCATTACATATTTGGAACATTTAGGGAATTTGGATGATTGGCAATCAAATCAGGACCAATGAATGAAGTTTAATCAAGAATCACAATTTTTCCTTCATGCGGGAAACACATCACTCGAAAGAGTGAAGACACAATAATATTCATAGAATAAAAATATTCATGCCCAAGGACTAAATTCAAATCCAAGTGGCCCAAGACTACCATAACATCAACTTATATATTTTTTCCTTCCAAGGAAATAGGGAGCTAAGGAAGGATCCCTAAAGGTTGATTGGTTCTTCTATAAAAATCTAACAAAATCGGAGCAGCAAAAAAAAGCTAAGGGGAACCTATAGTTTTCTAAGAAGTTGAGGATAGAATGACAATAGAATCACCCTCATTTATAATAGTTTGATCGATGCTTTTATCACAAGCCTTCACCCGAACTTAAAATTTCATGTAAGAAATGAGACAAGGGTTTGTTAATTTATTCCAACTGAAGTAAATGACCTAATTACTTAGTGGGGTTTTCATGAAAATAGGCGACATATACCCTTGTACGATATGATATGAAGAAAATAGAAGAACCTAAGAATTATGAAGTTCACTCTCTAAGGGGGAAGTGTGATCAATAAATTCACTCTCAAAAGGGAGGGTATGATCAATAGAGGGTGGAATCAAGTCAACCACTTTACCAAATAATGGTTGGTTGAAAATAGACTCATGGGATTCACGTTCAGAGAGAGTGGAAATGATTGAATATGGATTCTGATCAATCACTTCATCAACTAGTGGAGGATTGGAGGAAATACTTCAATAACTAGTTGGAAGTCCCTATAGAGAAGCGACAAGTTTTTTCAAGACTTTGGATGCTTCATCCATATAAGGGAAAAGGTGAATTTGATGATTCCTTTCACATAAACTACAGGGAAAGTTAACTTTTTCCTTCTTCTTGTGAACCTTATTATCACTAATTGATGGTTTGTCACTAACATGATCTTTGGAGGCTTATTAAAATGCTATGTACCACACTTCTAATACTTTGCGAATTCCATAGAAATATCTAAGAAGGTGGTTCCCTTACAAAGAATGCAAGGGAGTTTAACTTTATGGGGCTCGCTGGAAGGTTTCTCAACATTATTTACATTCATATAAATGGTTTCTTGGTTTCCCCCTTGGTTATTGCGCTTCTTCTTCGTCCTTTTATTATTCTTCTTATATTCCTAGTTACTAGCACCAATGATTTCTCCAGGATGTTGAAATTTTGATGTTCTATGTTATTACAATCACTTAAATTCATAACTTCTTTATGCTGCAAAATAAGTTAAGTAATTGTTGATAGAACATAAACCATATGCAAAATGTAAGGTAAGCAAGAAATAAATGTGATCTAGGTAGATATTAGTGGCTGCCCACCTACTCAACCTATACCTTGAGTTGGTTCCACTAGTTTCCTTGTTTATAGCAACGTTTACTATTTTTAGTAGTTTTCCGAGTCCTAAACTTCCATAATAGTTTTGACCCCCTAAACAGAATTTTTTTGAGGTTCGCAGTAGGCCCATAGTCATAGGTAGGGACTTGCATTAAAACCTGTAGTACTCAGAGAGATATTTCCGATGATATATCATATTTCCCAAACGAAGATAATATTACCAACTTACAACCCCGGGATATTGGATGCCTAACTAACCCCAAAGAGTCCCATAAAATCTTGGCATTCCATCTCATGGGGTTAGGATTTTGGTTGTTTAGCATTTTCCCATGTTGTTCAATAATAAAAAGGCCCTCGATCCTCATTATAACACAACTCAAAGGCACGTAGCTGCCACATCTCTTCCCAGAGATAAGATATTGAGATAGTTTATTTCCATTATGTCTGTAAGATTATTTTAGTTCTTTGATATTAATGAAATGAAGTATACTTTCTGTTGCATGTCTACATTTATATTTATTTATATATTTTATTGTGTTCCAGCATAAATCTGGATTAGTGGTATCATAGCGGTATTCTCTTTCTTGATCTTTCTTTGCATGTACCCAAGGAGATCGAGGTATAAGGAGTTAAGGCTCGATCTGGTTGAACCTTTTCTATATCAGCCTCGCAAACCTTGATGAAATCCCATGGTGAAGGAGAATAAAGAAGAGGGATTAGGAGATCCTATAAAAATATTTCCCAAGGAGGCCCTCGTGAAACAAAGGAATACGATGATGGATAACTTTGCCCAGATCGAAGATTACCCACCAATGAAACATCTTCATCTGGCAGCCACTCTAGAGGAACCACTACTTTTAAGGTACAATTTAACTTTGACATTCCCATATTTCGGGGCCAAATATACGCAGAAATCATATATAGATGGTTGAATCTATTAGAAGCATATTTTTCAGATCATGAATTTTCCAATCGGGAAAAGATTAACTTTGCACTCCTCAAATTTCCCCCCCATGTCAAAGACTGGTGGGAATCCTACTGTGACAAAAAGGATGACGGGGAATCCTCCCTATTCTTGGCTACACCCACTTGGAATTATTTTCGAGACTCCATCAAAGAACAATGCTACCCCATGGGGGGCTATGAGGACAGGTACATACAATGGACTACATTGCAGCAACAAAGGGATCAAGATGTGCATAAGCTAATGAGTTTGTTACATACCCTGCACACAAATTTTTGTATCAAACACTCAGAGAAACATTTGGTGCTTAAGTACCACAATTTTCTGCAAGGATATATATTGGAGGAAATGGATTTCCTTGACATCCCCTCTCTTGGTGCAATAAAATAGTATGTTGAAAATATTTAGCATAAATTCAAGTAGAATAAGTGAGACTTTGGATCTGGAACTAGAAGCAAGGGAAGGGCACCCCCAAACTGGAGAACAAAGGACAAGGCCAAGGCGAGGCAGCCCAGGAAAACCGGTCGAATCTAGAAGCGACGAAAAACATGACGAATCCAAAGAAGGACACGACAAAGTGGTGTGAGATCCATAAGAGCTCCACTCACAACACAAGTTAGTGTCAGGAAATGCAGTCACCGATGGCTGAGATGAAGGCTTCTGAATTAGATGGATGTTCCGACTCTAAATCCAAATCTAACGAGGGGAATGAAAAAGGGAAGAACATGATCATTGTGGAGCCTAGTTCCACTGTTTCCACGACCAAGGCCCAAAAAGAAGAACCGGATGATCCAGAGGAGGGGGAGATCCTCTTCCATTCCTATATGTGGCTGAAGGTTTCCCCGGTGCAGTTCATTGTCAGCGGCGGGAGATAAAATAACCTCATTTCAGTAGAGTTCGTGAAGCGGCTAGGCCTGTCAATCATAGCACACCAACAACTATACACCATCGGGTGGCTTCAGCAAGGATGAGATGTCCACATCAGCCAAAAATTTCATCTTCCCTACAACATCAAGCCCTTCATGGATGAGGTATTATGTAATGCTACTTATATTTAATTTTTTAATGTATTATTAGGCCAACCATACGTGTGGAAGTGACAAGTTGTGTATGTGTCTCGCCCTCGTGTAGTTATTGTTACTTTGGGTAATAATTTGTACAAGATACTGGAGGTAGAACCGCCTGACACCATCCCTTTTATCACTATTAAACAATGCAATAAGCTCATATCCCAAATTGGATTTTTTTTTTCCTTATGATCTGACCCCATGAGAAGAAGAAGATTGTGGAAACGACCTCCAACTAGGGCTCCTCCACACGACAACAATAGATGGACAATGTCGTGGAGGAGTACAGGTACATATTCACCTCACATTTATGGGTGCCTCTGTATGGTTAGGTCAAGAACTCCATCGATATGACCCCATGCGTGCCACTATCCAATGGACCAATCTATTAGTTCTCTATTATAGAGAATAACGAAATCAAGAGGAAAATTCAGGAGCTGTTGCAGAAAGGTCACATCCGGCTGAGTTCATCACCCTGTGGGAGCATTATAATGTTCATGTCGAAGAAGGATGGGACTTGAATACTTTCAATTGACTATCGGGCACTAAACAAGATCACTGCCTGGAATAGATATTCAATCCCACAGATTGATGACCTTTTGTTCCAACTCAAGGGTGAAATATTTTATCAGTATTGACTTAAAGTCTGAGTATCACCAGGTACGAATCCAACCCTACGATATGTGGAAGACAACCTTCAAAGCCAAGGAGGGCCTTTTTTAATAGATGGTCATGCCTTTCGGGTTGATGAATTCTCCCATAATAGTCATGAGGCTGATGGACTACATCTTGTGAGAATTCACTAACTCACCCATGGTGGTGTATTTGGATGACATCGTGATCTTCAACCAAAGTTGGGAAGAGCATCTCCACCACATTCGACAGGTCCTCCAAAAAATGTGGTAATATGAGTTGTGTGCCAATTTGGAGAAATTTACTTTTGGCATGACGTCGGTTCAAAATATGGGGTACATTATTGATCAAAAAGGGTTGCATTTGGACCCAATGACGGTTCAGGTCAGTCAGGATTGACCATCCCCAACCAGTCTAATAGAGCTCTGTTGCTTTCTCGGTCTTTCCAATTTCTACCAGAAGCTCATGTTGGGGTTCTCTCATATCACCTGGACTTTGAGTCGAGTCGCCAAGGGAGGAGAAAAGGAAAAATTATTTTGGTCTAAATCTCAGTAGAAGGAATTCACAAATTTGAAGCATCACCTCTGATCTGCACAAGTGCTCACATTACCAAACTTGCATAAACCATTTGAGATCGAGGAAAATGGCTATGACTATGCTATTGGGGCAGTACTTACTTAACAAGGGCATCCAGTGGCATATCAGAGTGAGAAACTTTTAGATACAGTCTGAAAGTATCCCACCTATAAAAAATATATGTATTTTATTGTGAAGGCATGTTCATAACGGAAGCATTACATTTTGGGTAGGGAATTTTCATAAAGACCTCCATAAGAAATGGACCACATAACTCTAACAGTTCCATTTGAAAATAAGGTATAATAAGGGAAGCACCAATTATGTTACGGAATGCCTCAGCTCACCAACTATTATGGCATTAACCACTGTGCTCGACTCTTGTGGGGATGAGACTTCGAGTTGGCCCCATTTCTAAAAAAGTGATCCAAAATTTAGAAACACATACTAGATGCTCCTAGAGGGTAAGCAACTTCCAAAATTTCACCTCTAAGATGAACTGTTATGCTGCCTGGGACACCTCTATGTTCCTTCACACGAGCATGCCAAGATGATTTGGGAAGCACACTACAGTCAGGTCGTTGGACATTTTGGGGTCAGGAAAACAATGGTAGTATTACACAAGTGTTTTTGTTTGCCGAAACTTCGACACGAATTTGGGAAGTACATTAGATCCTGCACTGCCTATGTCATTTCCAAACTGACCATCAAGAATCAAGGCCTATGTACTTCGCTGCATATCCATAGTCAACCATGGGAATCCATCTCCACAGATAATATGTCAAACCCTCCTTCTAACAAGCATGGAAATGACTACGTTTTTGTGGTCATCGACAAATTCTCTAAGATGGTCATTATGGTGGCCTACAAGAATAATATCACAACAGAAGCCACTGCTAAATCCTTCTTTGATCGAATGTGCGTACACTCTGGGATCCCATAATTCATTATCTCAGATCGGGACAATAGGTTCCTCAATAAATTTTGGTCAAGTCTCTGGACGATGTTGGAGACCAAGCTCACTAATTCCACAACTTTCCACCCCAAATTGATGGACAAAGAAAGGTCATCAACAGGATGATCGCACACATTCTGCGCATGAAAAAATCAAATCATCCTGCCCTCTGTCTAGAACTACTATAACTGGGCTCTCCATAGTTCAACTGGCCACAACCCCTTTCAGGTGGGCTTAGGAATCCAACCACTATGTCCTATTGATGTGGCCATACCATTTGCAGCTACTCAGGAAGATTCGGCTCATGTTGAGTCTAATGTCGACAAAGAAAACAACTTCATTGAGGGCATTCATCACATTCGCAAATAGGTCCATGACATATTTGACAGATGCAATGTTATGTACGAGTAGTCACATGATCAACATCGGGTGTCACACAAGTTCCAGGTGGGGGACAAAGTTTGGCTACATATGTAGGAGTGCTTCGTTGGGCCCCACCGTAATCTTCTCCTGTTTTGATATGGGCCATATAACATCAAGAAGGTTGTAGGGGACAATGCCTTTAAGATCAATAGTCCACCATTCGTTGTTATGCAGAGAGTGTTCAATGTGGACCACCTTCGACCCTACTTTCCACCATTGTTGGACATATCCGACATTACAGAACAACTAAAACCAACAAAGTTAAACCCAAACTGCATGGAACATGCCACAAATGATCATATCATAGAGGTACAGATCAAAGAAACCCAACAATAGAGGGTCCAACTATACCAAGTTGTCAAAGTAGGCCAAATCCTTCACCAGGGCAAGTGGTTCACCAGGGACCAGACTCAACATAAATTTCCTCACCTCATGGAGGCTTTGCACATAATCGAGACAATTGCTTCCTAAGGGTGGAGGAATAATATAGGTGGATATTGGTGTCCACCCACCTATTCAACCTAGACCTCCAGTTAGTTTCAACAATTTCCTTGTTTATAGCAGCATTTAATATTTTTAGCATTTTTTTGGGTCCTAAACTTCCATAGCAGTTTTTACCCCCTAAACAGAATTTTTTTGATGTTTTCAGCAGGGTCATAGTTTTAGGCAGGGGCATGAGGCAAAACGTGTAGTTATTAGAGAGATTTTTCCGACGATATATCATATGGGCCAAACAGATATAATATGACCAAGTTATGACCCTAGGAAGTTGGCTGCCAAACTAACCCCAACGGGGCCCAAAAACCCTTGTCGTTTCATCTCTTGGGGTAAGGGTTTTGGTTTTTTATGGTTTTCCCATGTTGTTCAATAATAAAAAGGCCCTTGAGCCTCATTTTAACATAGCTTAGAGGCATGTATCAACCACATATCTTCTTAGAGATAAGCTATCATCCCCAACGCTAGTTTATTTCCATTGTGTCTATAAGATTATTTCAATTATTTTATATTAACAAAAGGAAGCATATTTTCGATGGCATCTCTGCGTTTATGTTTATTTATGTATTCTATTTCATTCCTACATAAATTTGAATCAAAATGAGACACAAAGAAGTTAGGTTAATGACCAGGGAAAACCCCACAGGAGGAAAACCCAACCATATTCTTCTTCTATCAGAAATCAATTGTTCAGTACATATACAAAGCACAATGAGAGAATGAATAAGTTCACCCAAATATAGAGAATATATCTAATCGTAGTAGCTAATGCAAACACTAAATCACTTTGGATCTCTAGGATATTCTCTTTCTCTTCAAGATTCTCTCTCTCTCTCTCTCTCTCTCTCTCTCTCTCTCTCTCTCAACCTTTCTCTAGACTCTCCAACTCTCTCTTTCTCAAGTTTTAATTCTCCTTTCACAATAACAAGTTAGTGTATCAAAAGGGATGAGAGGCACACATATATAGGAAGAGCAAGGAGGTGTAATTAATGAGGGTGTAACTCCTATGCCTTGAGGAGGAGTTACATATGCCAAAATAAGAGTGTAACTTACGCCATAAAGGAGAGGATTTTAACTTATTCATTTAGGAGAGAAGTGTAACTTATGCAATAAAGATGTGAAAGAGGAATATTTTATGACAATTCTTTAAAGTGTGTAAGAAATTTTAAGAGTTCCGTAAGAGAATGAAAGAGAGAGAGAGGAATGGATCCATTAAGAGAGAGGGAGAGTAACATATGCATTAATTGAGGGGATTAACAAATGACATGATTGAGAGACTTGAACTTCCTTTTATTAATAATATAATAATATCATCATAATAATAATAAAAATAATAATAATATTGACAATAATATTGATGATTAATTTTAAATTGAACTATTAGGATTGATTGATGATCAGAAGGGATTTTCCATCAATAATACCGAATTACCAACTGATGCAAGGTGATTTACTATTTTTGGAAATTCATATTTAAAACTTTATATTTTTAGATTTTCTATTTTTATAACTTATATTTTTAGACTTTCTATTTTTTAGAAATTCATCCTTCAGCTGCCAATTTTCAACACTGGTGAGGAAGAAGAAATGGAGGAAGAGATATTGCACGGAGAAGGAAAAGGGTCAACTTGAAGATCGATATGAGGCTGAAGTTGTTCAGGTGGAGGAATCAGTTGTGAAGCATTTTGGACATTCAGAACCACAGAGGTTGAAAACAACCAAACTGGTAAACCTATGGTAAATATGGGAACATACGCGACTTGGCACGTACTTTTCCGTGTGCATACGCTACTTCTCCTAAACAAACCCGCGTATGCTGTGTCACATACTTTTCATCAAACCCATTGTTAAGCCCTTCTTGATATTTCTTTCTTCTGTTACTACTGAGCTACTTGTAGAACATCAGATTTACATCATTAATAAACTCATCAAGCATAAAAAACAACTTCATTAAGTAGGTTTCCGTCATCTTCATCAAGTGGGTTGCCATCAAGGACAACACTACGCGAAATACTTATGAGGAAGGGACAATGTAGCCTTGTAAGGAGCAAAAATATTCCCAAAACAAGGGAAAGGACCAGGATTCCCATCATAGGGGTTTTCTTGATTGGTATACATGGCAGCTATTTCCATCAAATTTAACCTAAGGTCTGCTAAGGAGTAGAAATGAGTTTAGAAATTGATATTGAGAAGTAAAAACACAAATAAAAAATAAAGAGGGGTAACAAGGAATATGAGGATTACAAAGTGAAGTACAATATATGGTTAATTACGTGAAGACAATCTCCCCAAATATTATGTTCGGTGTATCACAGTTAACAAGGTAGTCGAATCAGTTAACTAAGGTAGGTTTGCAACCTAGTGGGCACTTCCAAAATATACTCAGAGGTACATGGAGGCGTAATCCGTAGTAGCATTGTCTAATGCATAACCATCTGATTAGGGGGGGGGGGGGTGTTCCTATATACTCATTATACATGGATCGTTATTCTATGTACCCTATGGTACATGGAAGAACGTTATGATATACTCTGATGTATGTGGAAAACCAACCTGGGATCCCTGGGATGCAACGTTGATAAGTAAGGAGAACTCCAATGTTTAACAAAGTTGGAACACGTATTCTAGCCTAGACCATTAAATATGTTGTTAATGTTCCAAATTCTCCTTAGGTTAATTTATAAATTTTAATTTTCTTCTTAACTAAGGTTTCAATTTGAAAGATCGAAATGAATTCACCTAAAATCCAAATCAACTAGCATGATAAAATGAACTTTTTTCATTCGATAAACATCTATCTAAAGAAGGGAATAATTTCCAAATAATAATCAATAAATGATAAATTCCTAACAAGATCTTCAACTTTCACTATTCCAATCAAAAGATCCAAAGCCCTAATGCATGAAGAAATGCATTTTTTTATTTTCCTTTTTAATTTTCAATGCAATGAAAAAATCAAATATGATTGGATTATTGAATAAAAAACATTCCCATGGACTAGATTTGTAACCTGAAATTATTTTAACAAATCAATTATAACCAAGTGAAATGATTACAAACCCTAATTGACAAGAAGAAACACAAAGAAATAAACTTTCATAAAAAGGCAATCACACTTAATTCCAACAAGATGTTGGATATATAGAGACCTTAGACAAACGAGAGACTTAGAGAAAGTCTACAAACACAATAGAAGTCAAAGCAAGGCAAGGAAATGATTTTTTTTTCACTTATAGGGGTCATCGAAGGAATTATATAGAAACCAGTGTGAGTCATTGCACTTACAGAATGGGTCTAGTGCATCAGGATGCTATGCCTAAACAAAAAACGTTAGATGGGGAGAATCTCCTTAAAACACACAAAAATAATCATAACCAAGATCAAAAGTATGCTAGTGTAAGTCAAATAATTTTCTGAACAAGTCAAATAGAGTCGTTTTCATAGGTCCAAGAAGGCTAGACAAATGAAACCACTAAACAACATCATTCTCCCTAGTCAAGTCACCAAGTTATTTTATGGATAAATTCCTTCTGTGGATAGAGGAAATCTCCCTAGACATAGTGGTTGATCTAGAAACAACAAGAAAAAATTGTTATACTTTCCATAAAGAAATTTGAAAAATGGAAGAAAGACTTTCTTGGGAATCAATGAAAGCTCTCTTCTTCTCCTCACTTGCAAGCTTTAGCTCCACCTTCAAATGATAAAATTAGAATCTGCAAAACATCCAAAACAAGCGAGAGAACCAAAACACATAAAAAACATATAAAAACAACTCCAAACAATAAGTCAATGATTCATTGTTCTACACATGCATAAAATGAAACATAATGTATAGGAAATCAAGGTATTTTTGTATTAATAAAAGTAGGAGAAGGTTACAACCCTTGTAGGCCTTGACCTTGTATATCTTTCCTAACTAGATTATAATTCCTTCGCCACAATAGAAATCTGTTAATCAAACTTCAAGAACATGGATGGATTATGGACCTCTAGGCACAAATTAATAGCATTAGGGCATAATAAAGACTCTCCAAAATCCAACAGAGTCCTAATTGCAGGTAGTGCATGTATAGCAGAAATGGGGAGTTTGTAGATCCATTAAAATTGGATAATATCCACTTTAGAAGGGGATAACCTTCATGGGACAAGTGATAATATCTCATTTGTAGGAATTTGAAGACATCTTTAACAGAGAATGGGAACTTCCTTGATAGAAGCCTCTAGACGTGGAAGCTTCAAAATTATATTTATTTTTTTCCTCATTTCAAGGGTCATCACGCTTGTAATGAAAGACATTTGAGTTAACCAATGCCTTTCACTTTAATGCAACTTGTGGCATCACACTTACTGGACTAGGAAAGTGTAATGAAGACCTAAATTATGGTTTTAAGCCAATATGATGCATAATTTTTGGAACTTCTAGCAAGGACATGCCTTTGACTTTGTTGGGGATAATTGCTAAGTGTAAATGGATGCCAATTGAGCTAAGCTCAAGATCATTTAATTGAATGTGACAAAATAACCCACAACAATATTGATACCATACTTGAGTAGATGCAATTTATTCTTTTGACTTACATATTATCATTAAAAAAATTAATCTACCAAAATATTTTGCAATATATCATTGAAAATTAATACACTGTCATTTAATATTGAAATAGCATTTATGTTGGTATTTCATATAAAATTGATATAAAATTTTTATTTAAAATGATTATCAAAATATTTATATTGATTTTATTATTAATTTTAAATATGAAATATCAAACACTATATTAAACAATGTTAAACAATAGGACTAAAAATCTCCTTTATAATAACTCTAAAAAGTAACTCCCACATCATAATAAAATTTTCAACCAAAAATACAAATTAATAAATAATTTTTCAAAGATATAAATTAATATAAAGTCAACCTATTAACTTGATATAAAGAACTATAATATTATAATAATAATAATAAAAAAATTGTTCGTTAAATTAAAATTTTATTTATACGTAAAATTAATACTCAATTCTGCAAATTTTATCTATACAAACAATTATATAAAACTATGTACATTTATAATAATTTAACTCTTTAAAAGCATCATTTATTATTATTATTTTGAAAATAGTAAATAAGTGGGTACCTTCACAAATATAACAACCTACCTCCACCAAATCCTTTTTTATATTTTGCTGTAATTTGAAAGTGTGAATAAATGCAAATCACTTTCCAATGGGCTAATTTCCACTGAGCTTTTCATGACCTTTCCCTTCCCATCGATATGACTTGAGAGTGGCAGAAGAGACGCAGAAATAAAAACAATTAAGTAAATGTTGTTTAAACCTACAGATACAAAGTGCCGAAAGCCAGACTCTGCATGAGTAAGAGAAGCCGCGGAGGAAAGCTGATATCCTAAATTTTGTCTGCATGCGTCCTTACCGTTTGTCACAAAATTAATTTTCTGTCGACTAACAGCGGGGGTCAATTATATTACGAACGTAATTACACGGCCAACTTTTGCGACGCTTCGGATAAAGATGGTCGACATGGTAAACAACAATATGCACCCAATATTATATATATATACTCAAATCAAAATCAATATATATATATATATATATATATATATATATATATATATATATAATGGAGGATCTTTTCTTATTGTTTTTTAATCTAATAAAATATATATCTAAAAATTTTCAGTGCTGAATTTTTTTGAAAATATGTTAAAAATAAAAAAAAATTCTTATGAAGAATTCCACTTCTCTCACCTCATAATAAATAAATCTATTTTATTAATATATGTAATATTGATATATAATTCCTATTAGAATATATATTATTTAAATAATTGCTATTGATTGATAGGGAAACATTTTTCAAAGCTATAGATACAAAGCACAGACTCCGTATGAGAAAGATACATGACGTAAAGGAAAGGTCAATGGTTTCAATTTAATAACAACGGTTGAAAAAAAAAATAATAATAATGTTAATTATAAATTAAAAGTTGATATTTATCTTAAAAGCAATTATGTTTTTTTATGATTTCAATTAAATTAATTAATTAAAAATTGTTATATTAATAAGTCATAGAATAAAATAGATTTTTTGGGCATGTTGTATTCATTAATTATGGTATTTGTTCATGATATTGTAACAATTGTTATTTGTAAATTAAAAATCTTCATTGTAAAGTGAGAATGAATCTCCATGGTTAAGAATATGACATGTTTTTTCTAGTAAATGTATATATATTTAACTCATATATTAGTTCTTTTTATAATTAATAATAATAATAATAATTTAAAATAAAATGACAATTTATTTAATTTTTACAAGTTGTTATATCGATTGGTTTTTTTTTTTTTTTTTTTTTAGGATTCTTATTTATTTCACATTTATTTTGAGTTCTCATTCATAATAAACCTCCTTTCAACCCAAAAATAAATAGTATTTCATTCATTTCTTCATAAATGATATTTTCATTTCTTTTACTATCACTTTGATCCTTTGAGTAAAAAATATTTTTCTTACATGCATGCTTCTTCTTTTGATGCTTAGGTTTTAATATAAATTCATCATCATTATTATTCATCTTGGCATAGGGTCATTTGGATGCATAATATCATATTCTTCCACATCTAAAAAATTTGAAAGGAAGCTTACCTTTGAACTTTCTAGTTTTAAAAAAAAACATGGCTTCTTCGTCATCGGAAGTAGGGTTTTCTTGATTATTTTTCTTATTGTCTTCTTTTGTTGCCTTGAAAGTTGTTCCCTTGGGCCCTGATTTGTATCCTTTATTTTTAACTCACATGTAGAGAGAGTTCCATGATTTTTATCCACAAACATATTGTCTACCTCTTGTAGCTCCTCAAGGGTTAATAATTTCGGATTGAATCTTGATGGAAGTGATCTCAATACATTTCGAACAACATAGTTATCCAAGACTTATTCACCGACACCTACAATGGAGTTGAGTATAATGTTTATTGAAAGGAAATATGAGGAGATGTCCACATCTTATTCCATTATCAAGCTTTCAAATTGTCCCCTAAGAGATTGAAACCTGAATTCTTTAACTTCCTTATCTCATTCATAATAAGTTTGGATTTTATTCCATACCTTATGAGGAGACTTGCATTGCATTACTTTTACAAATTCTAACTTTTCCAAGCCACTTAAGGTAACATTATAGCTTGTGCATTATAACTGTAAATAGTCTTTTTTATTTCTTCTTTTGGAATGACATTCAAAACTTTATATTTGGTCTTCACAATTTCCTAAACTTCTACTCCCAAGGATATGAGATATGTCTCCATCCTTATCTTTCAAAATGCATAAATGTATCCATCAAACATAGCTAGCTGCTCCATTACTTTGGTTGAGGCCATTTCCCCTCGATCTTTAACCTTCAAGCAGGTAACCATTTGTTGGCCCAAATGTCAAACTGAGAGGGGGAGGCGTGAATTAATGTGACATCAAGTTTACCATTTCACAACATTTAAACATTAAATCATTAAGTATTAAAGAATATAATCATATAATAAACATAGAAAGAAGCCATAAACAAATCAAGAAATCATAACATCACAAGGAGACACAAGTTTTTAGGTGGAAACTCATACAAGAGAAAACCATCAATCTTCTCTTCTTTATCTTCAATTCGTTTAAATCAATTTTTATGCTTCGACTTGCTAGAGGTAACTATCCCCATAAAATTAAAGATGCCATGTGTGATAGACTACAACCTAATTGAGGTACCAACATCAAAATATGCAAGAAAATTCTTAGTGTAGGCTACAACTTTATTGAGGCTCCAATGTCGACAATTAGTAGTTTCCAACCTCAATGGAGGAACAAACCTCCTTCTTCAACTTCCTCGTTGACCTCTATTTCATATCATTTTCAAATTAGATCCATTATAATCATATATTATTACAATATAAGTAATGTCACAATCTACAATTATTTTTCATCATCACAACCTGTACCTTCATCTCATCCTACACATACTATCACTGTCACCATCACTATCAATATGTAGGCACTGTCAATATGACCATCAATATTAACTTTGTAGTATACCTTGGGGTGGATAATGTTTGGTACATAGCAGGGTACCCAAGGGAATAATTTGATCTAAAAGGGACCATAATTAGTTAGTTTAGTTAGGAATTATGGTAAATGTGTCATCTTTAATAAATCTCATGAGTGGTTACCCACATTAATTATGATTATAAGTCATTGACCCTCATTCTAAAAATGTATTACAAGTAGTTACAGTTTGTTAGGGCTTTGGATATTAAAATATTATATATAGTTAATGATAGGAAGGGAAGAAAGGTCAAGTATTTATTTTTATTGACAAGCACATGGCTAGTGGAGTGTTCCTCCTTAAGAAGTAGTTGTATGGTGTTATCCTACGTCAAGGGTTTTATATTAATAAAGAGTGAAGTATTTTTATGTTATTCTCATATTTCTCTTGGATTTATTTTTTTAGAAATCACAATATATTTGCAAGTGTATAAGGTACCCCATATTATCCACCCATAGGTACACTACAAACTTACAATCATTGTCACTGTATCCTGCAAGCATTATCCGTTCCACAATCACTATCAATGAAACCTGTAACAATGCTACCCTTTCTCCTCTACAACAAGTTCATTAAAGTGGTCACTTAAACCATTTCTTGGATATTGTTTTCACTATGTATCCAAAACACCTGTTACATGCTCATAGACCCTTGAAGCATGCACACAAGATTATCACTATCAATGAAACCTGTAAAAAATGCTACCCTTTCTCTTCTACAACAAGTTCATTAAACTGGTCAGTTAAACCATTTCTTGGATCTTGTTTTCACTATGTATCCAAAACACATGTTACATGCTCATAGACCCTTGAAGCATGCACACAATATTTTTTCCATCAAGTAAGAGTCAAAAGACCATCATACATCCATGGCTACATCCATTTATGATTCATACTCATCCAACTTCTTTTGGGATCAAATTTCAACTAATATTGAGAACAAAAACCCAAAATCACCAAATATAAATATATAACAATTTGTATCATCTGCAAACATGCTCTTTCCATGTGGTATGCAACATATTTTTATATTTCGGTGCCGACCACTAGTTAATTCTAACTCTCGAGAAAAATGCCCACATAAAATAAAATAAATTATATTTCTAAACTTGTCAACTAGTTGGGTCAAACCTACAACCTAAGGGTTTTAGACAAAGCTACATAACAATCATTATGCACTTTATTTCCGATGGGTTATCAACACCACTATTAATATATAAATCATAGATTTTCATATGATTTGCGTGTGAAGCCCAACCCTTTGTTGTAACAAATATTTGTTAGATTATTGGGTCCCCCGTATGATCCAGGGGGATCGTAACGGTCCAGTACAAGTGATTTAAGTACAAATTATAAAAAATCAAAGTGTCATAAATGTGGCAAACTCGGTGTCAAGTTGAATATCTGCTCTTCCTGATTTAATGGCACAAATTACACTCAATTCTGAGTCCGTATGGAGGAGTTAGAAGTAGTGAAACTTATGTGTTGACTTGATGAGGTGGCAGTATTAGGAGGTAGAATTTTTGCCAAAGTCTGGTGGCTATATTACAGTCGGCTCTGGATGGAATCCAGGTGAAATCATGGGACAATTAAAATCACTCATTCGGTCAAAATTGAGAAGATTGGAAAAAAAAATGGTTTGTTATAATTAAAAGAAAAAACAAATAAAAATTAAAAAAAAGGAAGGACAGGCCATGACCTCTACCCTTGCTCCAACTATATGGAAAAAATTAAATATTGTTATGGATCGGCGGCCATGACCCCGCCGGACCCATGCCACGTGGTAAAAAAAATATTGTAATAAGGGTCGGGCGAGCGCTCTCAACCTCGCTGCCCCAATACACCATGTTATATATGTTGAATGTAGTAATGTCAAAAGGATCAGTGGGTAGGCCGCCCGATGCGGGTCCAGCCCCCCACCAAAAAGAAATGTTTAAAACCATATTTTTGTTATATTAAAATGACCAACACTATTACGGGAGGGGGCGGGATTGGACCGCCCGTCCTCCTCCCTCATATTTTGGATCCTCAACCATCACACCAAATAGACTCCTTGGGGAGTCCATCCATACTTTATTATATAAAATTTTATTTCAGAAGTGTGCCTACGCAGACCTGAAGCAACACGTTTACCGAGATAGAGTGGAACCTTGAGCGCCTTGCAGGAGGGGGGCGCAAACATGAATTTATTTGATTTGTAGAGGGCCTAGATTTTTCTGGCATCAGAATTAGGAAAATTTTATATGGTTTTTGCACCTCTCGGTGACATGAATCCAACGGTATTATCCGTTTCTTCATCATACGTCTGTAATTTTTGGTCACTTTCAACTATGGAGGTATAAGGGTGTAATTTTGAATTTATTCTTGTAATTTCATTTTATTTTCCACTTAATGAAATATGGCCTCCCCACTGATTGAGCAAGGCCCAGAGACGTAGTCCCTCCTAGATGAAATCCATTATAAAGTTCTTGTATTCTTTACATGATTTTATGTGCTTCTCTCTTCTTATGTTCATGCCTTCAAATGTCATGGTTAAGATGCAATTTTACATGTAATTCTTTAATCGATCTCAAAGCTAAAGATCTTGGATCAAGTGGTATCGGAGTAGGTCTTTGTAGATTTGAATTACATGTTTGTATGCTAACTAGAAACAGGATACAAAGAGCTGAAGGGAAACTAATTTAAGTATTTTGATCCCGAAGTGAGACGTGCACATCAAAGAAGAAACATGGATGATGACGTTAGAAATGAGGAGGAGCTAAATTTCCACAAAACATTCTACATAATGGCAGACTGAGTCGAGAAGTTGTTCTCAATGCTGGAGAAACTAGAAAGTGCGGGGGAAAATGCTCTAGAAGGATAAGGTTCAACACATGGAGATGACGGAGGGGATCCACATCCTTCTCCTTCAGCAAGTGGAAGTTCTTCTTCTTCTTCTAACCATCATCATATGAATTCATGAAATGCATCTGGTAAACCTTTCATTAAATTAGATGTAAAATTTGATCTTCCCATGTATAATGGTGAAATTAATGTAGAAAAGCTAAACAACTGGATTAGGAACATTGAAGTGTACTTCATGATTTAGCAGATCAAGGAGGATGAGGCAAAGATCTAGTTGGCTTCTCTTCGATTGAATGACACTGCTCTTGTCTGGTGGGAGATCAAATTGCAATGTAGCGAAAATTTGGGTAACCTTACCTCCTTTTGGTGAAATTTTGTTTCTGCATTTAGAAACCAATTTTACCCTTTAGGATATAAGAAAAAGGAATTAATGGAATGACAAAACCTAAGGTAAGGTAGAGGCCAAAATGTACAAGAATTCACTGAACAAATTAGAAAACAAGCATTGAATTTGGGCATTCCATTAGATTCACCAGAAATTGTAACCAAGTATATTGGTTCTATGCATAATTACATAAGAAATTCATTATTATTGGTTGAGCCACCTACCATCGATGAGACTAGTGTGAAGGCCATCCATCTAGAAATCAGGGGAACGTATGAACAAAACGACCACCCAAGAAGAACTGCAATAGCCAAGAGAAGGGGAGAAAAGCCCTCTTGTACACATTTTGAGAAATAGTGACATGACGAAGAATTTTTTTGGAAGTTGAACCCTTAGCTGATACCTGAGAGGAGTGAAATAGGAAGCAGAGACTAACTACTGCAAGTAAGGATGAGAAATTGCAAAATGTACAAGACTTCACTGAACAAATTAGAAAACAAGCATTGAATTTGGGCATTCCATTAGATTCACCAGACATTGTAACCAAGTTTATTGGTTCTATGCATAATTACATAAGAAATTCATTATTATTGGTTGAGCCACCTACCATCGATGAGGCTAGTGTGAAGGCCATCCATCTAGAAAGCAGGGGAACATATGAACAAAACGACCACCGAAGAAGAACTGCAATAGCCAAGAGAAGGGGAGAAAAGCCCTCTTGTACACATTTTGAGAAACAGTGACGTGACGAAGAATATTTTTGGAAGTTGAACCCTTAGATGATACCTGAGAGGAGTGAAATAGGGGAAGTAGAAGACTGCTACCACCGTGCAGGAAAAACAAGATTATGAATCAGAGGAAGATAAGAAGTTCACAACTACAGGATTTTCACGAGGTATACCAATTGACCTGGGGTCTAATTTCAATGACAAAATGAACCT
Organism: Pinus albicaulis; assembly: GCA_034641835.2. Taxonomy (NCBI): domain Eukaryota; kingdom Viridiplantae; phylum Streptophyta; class Pinopsida; order Pinales; family Pinaceae; genus Pinus; species Pinus albicaulis. The sequence continues at coordinate 166,920 of JAXQQM020072882.1, read as the reverse complement.
TGAAGTCTTTAAGATCACAAAAGAGGGACCCATAGACTTGGGTTCAGATTCGGGTGGTGAAACAAAAATTTCAACAGACATAGTACCAAAGATGAAAAGGACACTCACTGTGGTAGGGCTCCAAGAACTTAAGGAGATCAACCAATGCATCAAAGTAGATAATATTGAGCTAAGGAGGCTCCTACAAGAAGCGAAGGAAGAAAAAAAAAAATTACTACGCTAGTTTCAAGCTAAGGATGAGGCCTTGGAAAATTTGCGGCATAACCAACCCGAGGTAAAAATAAACCCTTCAATTTAATGTACTTTTCATGATGTTGAATTTGCTTCTTTTGAAAAACATACCACAGGGATCCGATCCAAACTGCTGAAAGAGATGGGGTATCAGGGAAAAGGCCTCGAAATCAATGGTGAAGGCATTGTAAACCTAATCAAATTCGAGGAATTTTCATGTCATGCAGAACTCAGATACATCAGGAAGGAGGTGGGAGAAAGCTCCAACATAGCTAGTGACCAGCTAGCGACAGATGATGAAATCACTTCCTCATAGTCCAATGATAGTGAGGGTTCCATGAACACTTATTGGAGGAACAACAGGGGGAAGTGATCTAAGATGATGTAGAAAGTATGGAGGAAGAAGAATCATCACAACTAGGATGAACACCATAAACTGGCATGACAAACACGTCACGACCAAAAAGAACCCATCAAGAATCTAGTCCTTGAAGTTATTCCACAGGCAAATCCATCGCATAGATATGACTCATTTACTTTTTTAAGTAAAATATGGTTTTCTTAGAGGTATTAGTGTTAGGGCCACAATTGTAAATCATATGTTACAAGTAAATGTAAACGTCGTGGTGTGTTTCCCATCACTTCGAAATGCAACAATGATGTTTTGGCCTTTCCTTATGAGTAGATGAGGTATTGATTGTTTTTATGTAATCCTTGGCCAATGAGTGTGTGTTATAAACACTTGGAAAGTGAGGGGTTTTTGAGTCACGTGTGGTGTGTGCATGGTTGCAAATGATGTACCAGATTTGCGTGTAGGAGATTGAAAGTGTGGTTTGAACAGAAAAGCAATATGTTGAGTGTGTGTATGCTTTTGGTGGTCCAAAATTTCCTCAGTCGGGAGGAATGATCTAGGAGGATCATACAGGTCCAAGTATAGGTGGCTTTAGTACAAATGCTCAAAAATCAAAGTGTCAGAAATGCCGTAAACTCAGTGTCAATTTGAATATCTCGTATTTTTTATTCCAATGGCACAGATGACACTCAATTCTGAGTCTGCATGGAGGAGTTCGAAACAGTCAAAGTTTTAGGTTAACTTGATGAGGTGGTAGTCTTAAGGAGGCGGCTTTTTTGCAAAATTCTGTTGGCTGGATTTCAGCCAGCTCCGGCCGAAATCTAGGAGAAATTGTGGGACAGTTAAAAGCACTCCTTTGGTAAAAATCAAGAAGATTGGAAAAAAGTGGGTTTGTTAAAATAAAAAAACAAAAAAAATTAAAAAAAGGCAAGGTCGGGCCATGACCCCTACCTTTCTCCAACTATATGACAGAAATTAAATATTGTTATGGGCTAGCAACCATAACCTTGCCGGACCCATGACACGTGGTAACGAAAAAATTGTAATAAGGGTGGGGCTGGGGTTGTCAACCCCGCTGCCCTCACCCACCATGTTATATACGTTGAACATTGCAATGCCAATGGGATCAGTGAGCGCCGCGAGATGCGAGTCTAGCCCCCCACCAAAAAGCAATGTTTAAAACCATATTTTTGTTATATTAAAAAAACTAGAACTATTATGGGAGGGGGTGTAGTTTGCCCGCCCGATCTTCTCCCCCTTATTTCGGATCCTTAACCATCACGCCAAACAGAATCAATATGGAGTCTGCCCATCCTTTATTATATAAACTTTAATTTCAGAAGTGCACCCAAGTAGACCTGGAGAGGCACATTTACCGAGACAGAGTGGAACCTTGAGTGCCTTGCAGGAGGGCGGCAGATCCATGATCTGAGCTAATTTCAAGAGGGCCCAAATTTATCTGGCATTAGAATCAGGTACATTTTATATGGATTTTGCACCTCTCTATGACATAAATCTAATGGTGTTGTTCGTTTCTTCATCAAAGGTCTCGAATTTTCGGTCACTTTCAGCTATGGAGGCATAAGGGTGTAATTTTTCATTGATTCTTGTACTTTCATTTTATTTTCAAGTTCATGAAAGAGGGCCTCCCCACTGATTGAGCATGGCCCAGAGACATAGTCCCTCTTGGATGAACTTTTTTATCAAGTTCTTGTCTTCTTTACATGATTTTATGTGCTTCTCTCTTCTTATATTAATGCCTTTAAATTTCATGGTGAAGATGAAATTTTACATGTAATTCTTTAATCCATCTCAAAGATAAAGATCTTGGATCACTACAGGTTTTCCAAACATAATGAGAATCAAAATCGGAAATTATTGATTGCATCAGGACAAATAAAATTTCAATCTAACGAATATTTCATGATCTTTCCTCTATCATGTATATAACCATGTTGCCAAATGTACCCATAATCAAAACCTTCTAATATTTCTTGCACCGAATGCAAATCATAACAAATGTTTGATCATCGTACCTCCATCCTGTATATAACCACAATGTTAATCAATACCACCAAACTAGAACCATATACTTTGACTATCATTCACAAAACAACTCAGATCATTTGAATGAATATATGTAAGTCTTTTTTTTGGGAGGAAAGGACCAATATATATAGAGGATTTGTGTGAAGGAGACAACCCAATAAGTTGATTGGTAAATTTAGGTAACCTGTGGCTTTGAACAAAGCTGACTATATCATATGGTCATATTAATGTGACTCAAGGATTATCGTCCACCATGACCCCTTATTTTCCATATGGTCTCTCCATGTTATCGTGCCATGAGACTAAGGACCCCCTTGAGAGAAAGTCCTTAAGGGGTCCTTCGTCTCCTGCATGATGAAGTAAACATTTTGTCGTCATTCCATGTGTACCTATTTTTTAGTCATTTTATCAAATCCAAAATCGCCAATTTTCCATGCCACATGGTATATTTTATGGTGCCACATCATCATGGTGAAGTCCTTGTTGATGTTTCCTCCCACGCTAAGTTTTCTTCTATGTCACATCTTGTATATTCCTACCACGTCTCTAAGATGCCATGTGAGTGCCATTGTGTAGAGGATTAATGTGTCAACCATGTTATCATGTGTGGGATATTACATAATTCCAAGTGTTGTAGAAATATTGGGGCAAATGGTGCAATTATATTGGGTCATGAATATACATTAAAGGTCATGAAACAATCATCCTCATCCATCATTCATTTTAACCATGATAATCCTGAAGTGTATAATTAGCGAGAAGGTACACATTGTTTAACACAATTAATGATCATGCAAATTTCATTTAGATCCATTGTCAACCGAGACAATGAATGGTAGATGCACTTGAAATATGTGCATTGTTTTTCCATTTAATATTTTAGGTTTTTCCCTATAGATTTCCTTTTCAATTGGACCCAACTAATGTTGGTTTCCAACTGGTGATAACTTCTCATCCACGAGGATATTTTCATAGCAACATATATTTTTTAGTAAGATATCAATGAGTTCTACTCAATCATGTACTTTACATAATAATTTGGATAGCACAAGTACATCAAAATCTCAAATAAAATTTAGTACCTTTAAATTCACTTGATAAGAACCTCTAAGGAATATATTTGTCATATTTATTCATAGACAATCATGTTGATTTATTAGGAACCTTGGTAGAAAGTGTTATTTCTTGTACCTCCCCTTTGACATCGATGAAATATTATTATCATCAATGACATCTTATTTTCCTCAATGAAACACTATGTGCAACACAAGATATTGATTGAAAAAATCATGCATCTCTCTAACTTTAGGCTAGACATTATGTATGTTGCTAGTTTTATTTATAGGTTCAAGGAGTCTCCAAAAGTATTTCTTTTGAAAGTAAGCAAGAGACTTTTAAGATGTATTGTTGGAAAGAGAACATATGGTATATTATATTCTAGCACTAGCAATGATTCCTTTGTTGAATATAGTAATAGTTCTTTTGCAAGTAGTATTGATCATATGAAGAGTACTTCGACATATATCTTCCATCTTGGTACAAGTGTGATTTTATAAGTATTAAAGTAGGAAACCATTGTATCAATTTCATCAATAAAATATTAAGTATGTAGCAAACATAATATCTTATTATTAAGTAATTTCTTTGTACAGAATATTGGGGTATTTCATCAAAGACAAGAAAAACTAACTCTAACATATTCTAGTGAGAACTCAAAAATTATTATATCAAAGAACCATGTCTTATACAAATAAAATAAGCATACAAATACTAGATATTATCTCATTTTATACATTTTAAATAATAGTGAAATCTATTTAAAATTCTATTAATAAAAAAATATATATATATTTTTAAAGTCATCAGTAAAATATGTATTTGAGTTTCATAAACAAAATTTAGGTGTTATAAATGTTAAATGGCTATACTCATAAATATAACAAATTATAAATATTTTTTTATCAACACTAACATGCTATGGATGCCACACATGACATAAGAGTTTTGAGAAGTTATTATTTTTATTTAGATCATCTAATATCACATGACAACGCTGTGATGTGTATAGGTAATTTGTATTAAGAAATATTTATTATTCTAGTCTTGAATTCGTTAATTTTTATTCATGAATATGTCAAAATCCACTTACCCTGATTTAAAATTAAGATGGTCATTATATATAAGTCACTATCGATGAATTATGATAGTATAGAGTAAAACGGATTAGGGCATATCTGTTTTAGGTTAGAATTTATTATGTGCCAAGGGATGAAATCCTTTGAGCCATAAACTTTTTATAGATTTAAGATGGATTTCCACTTTGCATTTCCACTAGTTATATCTAATATATAGAAAAGTAGATTTTACATGAGATTTCAACATAAAGTTATTTTATAAAAAACATTATCTTATGTGTTTTCGTGACATTTATTTTATTTGTAATTTATTATCTTAGAGTTTTTGCATTAAGGTTTGTATTTTTCAATTTGAATTTTGGTCTATTAGTGTATTAATATTGATATTTTAATTGAGTAGATGCAATTTATTCTCTTGATTTGTGTGTTATAATTAAAAAATAATAATGCATTCAATATTTTGCAATATATCATTAAAAATTAATATAGAATTTTTTGTAATATATAATTGAAATTAATATGCCAAGTCATTTTATATTGAAATGTTATTGACATTGATGTTTTATATAAAGTTGATGTTAAAATATTTATTTAAAATGGTCATTGAAATGCTATATTTATAATTGATATTGATTTTATTATTATTATTATTAAATATGAAATATCAACACTATATTAAACTTAAAGGATGACAAATCTCTTTTACAACAACTTTCGAAAATAGCTTTTTTCATATTAATTATTTTTTAATTAAAATATCATGAATAAACACTCTTCAAAAAATATAAATTAGTTATTATTATCCAATTTTAAGGTCACGACCAAGCCATGGACTTTAGAATGGCTTTCGATACAGTTCCTAGAAATAACCTATGGAATAGATTAGAAGAGCTAAATGTTCCTTTCGAGCTAAGAGCCGTCGCTATAAGGTTATACAATAATGTAATGGCAAAGTTAAAGAGCGATGAGGGGTGGTCAAAAGATATTAAGTGTAATATCAGTGTTAAACAAGGTTGCCCCCTCTCCCCTACCCTATTTGGCATTTACATTGACAAGCTAGAAGGTTGTTTAGAGGAAGCAGGATGTGCTGGCATGATCTTAGCTGGGATAGTCATCATCCTTCTTCTCTATGCTGACGATATTATTCTTCTTGCAAGGTGCCCATCTGATCTTAATAAGCAACTTAGACTTCTTAAGGATTTCTACTCTACCATGGGTATGTCTGTTAACACTGACAAAACAAAAGTTATGATTATAAAATCTAAGAAGGACACTTATGCTGATTTTATGTATGACAATAGTAAGTTGGAGGAAGTGTCTTCTTACAAGTACCTAAGAATTGATATTCATCACAAGCTCAACTGGAACTATAGCATTCAGAAAAGGATTAATGGGGGGTGGAAAGCTTATTTTGGTCTTGAAAATAATTGTAAAATGACAAACTTCGTAATGTGGGATAGAAAGAAGTTCCACTTTAAAACTTTAATCACTCCTGTTATCTTATATGGATTTGAGGTTTGGGGTTGCAGCATCTCTAGAGAATCTTGGAGAAAGATTGAGAAAATCCAGAAGCGTTTTATAACGTTTAACCTTAAAATTAAAAGCAATACACCCTATCCTATTCTCCTTATAGAAGTGGGTCTTTCCCCTATCGAGAGCCTAGCTACGACTAGGCTTCTATTGTACAAGCACAAACTCAATAACATAGGAGACCACAGACTTCCTAAGCTAGCTTTAAATTCTAGCCAAAACCACCTAAGGCTTAAACGAGGTTGGTATAAAGACATCAGGGCCTGGTTAAACCATTCAGAGATCGACGAGAATGTTGCATTGAAAAACATCAATAACATTAAAAAAAGTGTTACTTCTAAGTTCAAAGAAAAAATGTGGTGTGAGAAAGATCTAGCAGCTAAAAGAAAATTAAGGTATTATAAGGAGGTCATCAACCCCACCTTAGAAGATCAAAACTATCTCTCTGTTTTAACTAACTCGAAGAAGAAAATTAATAGAGCCAAGATAAGAATGAACTCTCATGAGCTCCATAGTGAAACAGGTCGTTGGACAATTCCTAAAACACCATGGATGAAAAAGATTTGCCATCTCTGTGAGAATTTGAACATCGAGGATGAAAATCACTTCCTCTTAGAGCGCCCTGCGTACAACCACATTAGAGCTCAATTTCATAATTTTTGTTGCAATACTGACATTTTTAGCCTTTTAAGATGTCAAAATTATAGTGAGCTTGGGAGGCTTCTCTCCAAGATTTTTGAGCATAGGAATAAAATCTTAAATCAAATTAAATAACTCTTTTCTTTAGGTCCGATAGACCAAATATTGGTCTCAGTGGACGTTAACCATCATCATCATCACCAAATTGGTGTGTGAGACACTTTTGTTTGTGGGACAAGGGACCCACCTCATTTGGTGTATGAGACCCCCTTGTTTGTAGGACAAGAGATCCACCTCCACACAATGATTTGAATGCTAACTCTACCAAGGCACACATAGTCTACTCCTTTGGTTTTAAACCTATAAGCTCTTACTAGAAAACACATGCTTTTAATAATTAAGCTCATCCAAACTATAAAATCAACACATTATTAATATTAACCAATGTTATTATTATTATTATTATTATTTTTAATTAAAAAATTATTTATACATATAATTAATACTTACTTTTACAAACAATTATATAAAAATATAATCATTTATAATAATTTAAATTTCTAAAAGCATCATCTTTTCACTATTATTTTGACAATAGTCAATGCGGGGGCTACTTTTTACTTTTCCAAATATGACAACCTATTACCAACTAATCTTAACTCTCTAAAAACATCATCTTTTTATTATTATTTTGAAAATAGTCAATGCGTAGGCTACTTTTTACTTTTCCAAATATGACAACCTACTACCAACTAATCTTGACTCTCTAAAAACATCATCTTTTTACTATTATTTTGAAAATAGTCCATGCGTAGGCTACTTTTTACTTTTCCAAATATGCGAACCTACTACCAACTAATCTTTTTGATATTTTGCTGTAATTTGAAAGTGTGAATAACTGCAAATCCGTTTCCAATTGGCTAACACAATTTGCACCGACAGACTATATTATTAATATCAGATACACTTATTTTCCACTTAAGCTTTTCATTACCTTTCCCTTCCTTTCGATATGACTTGTGAGAATGGAACAAGAGGCAGAAATAAAAACAATCAAGTAAATGTTGCTTAAACCTCGAGATACATAGTGCCGACAGGCAGACTATGCATGAGTAGGAGAAGACGCCGACGAAAAGTTGATATCCTAAATTTTGTCGCCACGCGTCGCTAACGTTAGTCACAAAAGAATATTGTATCCACTGACAGCGGGGGCCTATGAACGTAGTAATGTTGAGCTTTGGATGAAGATGGTGGACATGGTAAACAATAATATGCACCATATGTGTGTGGGCGATTATATAATAGTTTATGTAATGTTGTGGAGTGTAGAGTGTTTGTCACGGTAAAAAGGTTGGAAGAGTTTTTTATTAAATTATCAAGTGAATATATAAATATAAATGTAGAATTTTGTAATTATAGTAATTTTTTTTATCTTATTTTTCACCAATTTCATATTACTTTAATCATCAATTCTCAGTTTTCAAGAATTATTTCAATCACCAATTCTCAGTTTGCACTAATTTCACATTACTTCAACAATCAACTCAACTCCTTAAAGCTAAAAATTTCTCTCCCCTCATAATATATAAATGTATTATATCAATATATCTACTCTTAAAACATGGATTGTTTTAATAAGAATTACTTAAATAATATATAATTCACTATCCATTTTTAACCTAAATTTTATCCTAGATTGAGAGATAAAAGTCCCTCAAGTTTATATTTATAACAAAATTCCATTTAATTTAATTCCTTTCTAGACAAATCTAAATCTAATCATATTCATATTATTTATGACTTATCATCATATTTCAGATTAAATTTATTATATTTCAATTTGTATTTTACTTCATGGTATTTGATTTCAATATATGATTTATGACTATTCTTTTTAAGATTAATACTTAGTTTACTCTATTAATTTTCAATATGTTATTACATTTATAACAAAATTTTATTTTATAACAATTATTACATTAATATATTTATTGAAATCAATTTGTAATATCAAAATTTAATCTAAAAGTCTAAGAAAATAAATAATAACCATATCTCCAACTAACATTGTATTTTTTCCGGAATATGAAAGCGTGGATGAGAATGTAATCCCTTTCCATCGAACTTTTCAATACGACGATATACTCGATATACGGCGTCTTCTCTTCGAATCTATAGATACAAAGCACATGCTCCGTACTAGAAAGACAAGACGTAAAGGAATGGTCGATTGACTCAATTTTGATTCCATGAGTCGCTTCAGTTTGTACAAAAAGAGCTTTGTACTCATCTACGGCTGCCGATGGTTATGACAAGGACATAATTACGCAGTCAATTTTCGTGACGCTTTGCCACAAGGTGGCTTCCACATTTACATTTACTTGTATCACCGAAATTTGTGAACCCTAGCAAACGTTTTCACCTTCCTTCTTGACGCAGGAGCATCTAGCTTGGAGGAGACGAAAGATCGCTGGTTGTCTCACTTAGCACGTGTTTGTGGACAGGTTATTACACTTGTGTTTTAATTACTTTTATTATTCGTCAATTGGACAAGGACAATAGGATTAGGAAAATAAAATGTTTTTGTAGTTAATCAGAAGTTTTTTTTTAAAAGAAACTAGCAATGTAGTTAGAATCATGCGGTTGACAGTTCAACCGAAAACCAAAACAGATTTACACCTACAGGTATTTAAATGGGAGAAAAATCATATGTAGGGGTTCGATTTCCATCAGGAGAATAGGAGAAAAAACAAGTGAGAATAATAATCATCTGCAACCAATATTGTTTTTCAGTCAAAAATTGTTGATTCGCATCTGTCCATTGTGAAGTTATTTTTTTATTCCCAGATTGATTTATGTGTGACATCTGTGTGTGAGTACGCTAACGGAATTGATTCACAAGTAAACTAAAAGTTAAACAAAAGTGTTACTGCGTATAGAGAAGAGAGAAGTTTTTTTTGTATCATGCATTTACAGGCTACGAAGAAAGAGACCAATACGCACAGCCAAAAGATAGCTGAGTTCTAATTCCATTTCTTACAAAAAAACTAAATGAGGAAGAAATAGCAGACAAGACCATGTGAGTTCCAGTGTACCGAAAAAAATTTGAAATCCATTACAAGCAAAACATTCTTGTATTAATCATTTTAAAAGCAAAGTTTACCAAGTGTCTGAATCTATCAAAGTTAAACAGAATAACGATACAGAATTGAACAAGGGTTTTAAGCCACAAGTACATAGCTACAGCGAAACCACAGAGCTTTCAGCACATTTTACACCATTAATAAACTACATTGAGGGATTTTCCATCCAACGGAGGTTGACAATGGAACAGAGTTTGGCGACGAAACGGCGTGTACAACAAACAAAATTTACAGACCCTAAGCTATAGGAATGCAGAATGGAGTTGACACTACCCGTAGGGTTTAGTCGTTGAGAAGCGAGCATCTAGGGTTTTGACTGAAGAAAAGGCTTGCACATCATCCGAAAACATTCAGGGTTTAGAATGCGTTAGTATTTGTTACCTGGTGATGTGTTATCAAGATAATGGGGTAAATATGTAAACTAAATAAGCAAAGCATAACAAGAACTCACCGGAAGATTTGAGATGGGACAAAGATAAGTAGCAAAATCTCGAGCCAACAGGTCCTGCTCACAAAGGAGTGAACCGATTAGAGTCACAAGTAGAAGCGGTGCAGCATAAAACCGGAGAAGAGAAAGTACATGTATTCTCTTTGAATTGTAGGCGGCCATAGGAACTCTGGTCAGCGCGAACCTGTAAATTTAAGTTGACAGCAAGCCGATATTAGCAGTTGGAGACGGAAGAGAAAAAAACACGCAGTTGAAACAAATAAAATTGAAACATCAGAGAAATCATCATGGAAGAAGCTCACATACAAACAATTAGTGAATGCCATTGCAGAAACCGAAAGGAGTCTAGTGATAACGAGAGGCCTTACAACAGAGATTGAGCAAGTTTTGCTCGATTCCACAGAGTATCCATTACCTCACAGAAAACGCACAGCAGAGGTCGAAGAAACCCTCCTCCCAATTCAGTTCGCGGAAAATAAAAATACAATCGGAACATAGTTGCAAGTGTGAGAGCAAGGCGCAGGAACTGGAGCACAGTTAATACACCAGAACTCGAGAAATGGAGTGATAAATGCGAAGTGGATTGCCACGAAAATCAACAGATCACATGTACCCTAAACATAAATGAAATTGAAGTTGTGTTACTGAATTTTCAATTAACCATTGTTAAATCCATACAGCTGAGCTGGCATACTGTTAAACAGAATCACAATTATCATATTAAAGTTTGAAGTTCAGAATACTGTGTTGCGCCACCTGTACACAAGGGCTGGGCCTTCGTCATTTTGGGTATCAGAGCAGGTTTGCTGAATAGTGAATATGGAGGTTGGCAGACGAGGACGAGGAAGGGGAAGAGCTAATCGAAGATTAGCAGAGGAAGGACTGAGAGAGGAAATTCGTATTTTTAACAAGCGATTAGCAGCAGTGGAGGCTGGAAGGAGAAGGGACCCTGATGGAGGGGATTACAGTGATGAGGAGGTTGCATAAACGACAGATGGTTCTGAAGGAGAAGGACCTGAACTTAGATTGTTGAGGTCGGTTTTGTTATCAAGTAGCAAGCCAAAACATGAGCTTTCTACTTACGATGGGAATCTATCAGCAGAAGTGCTGCTGGATTGGTTGAGTGAGTTGAACAAGTATTTCGACTTTGAAGAAATCAGCGAAGACAAACGGGTAAAATTCGCTGCCACCAAACTGAAAGGACATGCATCCTTGTGGTGGGATAGTGTACAGGCGGAGAGGAAGAGGCAGAATAAACTGCCTATTAAAAAGTGGGCCAGAATGGAGGCCAAACTGAAGGAAATTTTTTTGCCAAAAGATTACCAGATTATGCTGTATAGACAGGTTCATAATTTGAGGCAAAAAGGGTTGATTGTCAAGGAATACACGGAGGAATTTTACAGGTTGAATTTGGGAGCGAGGTACATAGAAGACACCCCTGAAAAAACAACCAGATTCGTAAATGGCTTAAGGGGGGAGATACTAGACGAAATCAGTATTCTCTCACCCAGAACTATTGATGAGGCATATCAATGTGCCTTGAAAGCAGAAGAAAAGATAATGAGAAAGAAGAATGCTAGAAGAGGAGGAGGATCTGGCAAAGGAAAAGGGAAGGCCTTTGGTAGGGGCAGAGGCACAAATTCCAGCGAAGAAGGAAGCAGTTCCAAACCTTCAGGGACAGTAGAAAAAGACAATAACACCAGAGGAGGACGACCATATCAGCGGGGAAGAGGAAATGGTCGGGGCAGAGGATCTCTCCAGTGTTATAGGTGCCATAAGTGGGGGCACAAGTCTTATGAGTGTCCTGAAGGGGAACCGGCAGGTGGTAGAGGAACTTATGTTGCCCAAACAGAGGAAGCGAAGGCACCACCTCAGGAAGTAGAAAATGCACCGGAGACAGGGGAAGCTTTGGTGTTGAATAAAGTGCTGCTGAAACCAGCCAAAGAAGTTGCAGAACCGGATCAGCGAAAAGCTTTATTCCGGATAGTTTGCAAGTCACAGGGCAAGTGTTACAAACTGATAATTGACAGCGGGAGTACCGATAATTTGGTGGCCACAGAAATGGTGCAGAAGTTGGGGTTGAAATGGCTGAAGCATCCCACTCCCTATAAAGTGTCGTGGCTACAAAAGGGACATCAGCTACTAGTTGATGAGCAGTGTGAAGTGGAATTTCACATTGGCAGGTACAGGGACAAAGTTATGTGTGATATTATGCCGATGGATGTATGTCATATACTGTTAGGTAGGCCTTGGCAGTATGACAGAAAAGTGATTCATGATGGAAAGACAAACTGTTACAAGTTTGTCAAGGATGGGATTAAGCACATGCTTGTACTCATCAAGGAGGAAAATACAGTAGAAGCTAGTGGGGTTAAGGCATTACTGATGGGGGGAAAATAATTTTTGAAACAGATCGATGATAACGATGTAAATTTTTCTTTTGTGAGGAGGCCAAAGACGGTGGTACTACACGCAAAGATCACAAATTTACCAGAGGAGATTCAGGATATGTTGTAGGATTTTGGTGATATCATAGTAGATGATCTTCAAGATGAGTTGCCTCCTAAGAGGAGTATCAGTCATTGTTTTGATTTCATACAAGGAGCTAGTCTGCCAAATAAAGCAGCCTATCGTATGATTCCTAAGGAGAATGAGGAGATTAGGAAGTAGGTGCAGGAATTGCTGGATAAAGGGCTGATTAGAGAAAGCATGAGCCCCTGTGTAGTTCCGACAGTTTTGGCTCCAAAGAAAGGTGGCGAATGGTGAATGTGCACAGACTCAAGGGCTATTAATAATATTAGCATCAGATACATTTTTCCATTGCCACGAATAGACGATCTGATGGACTGTTTGAGTGGAGCAGCATACTTCACGAAGATCGATCTGAAAAGTTGTTACCATCAGATTACAATTCGAGAAGCGGATGAGTGGAAAACAACCTTCAAGACGAATGAAGGGCTGTATGAATGGCTAGTGATGCCATTTGGTTTGAGTAACGCCCCTGGTACGTTTATGCGCCTAATGAACGAAGTGCTGAAAGAGTTCATTGGGAAGTTTGTAATTGTTTATTTGGATGACATATTGATTTTCAGCAGGACGAGAGAAGAACACTTCAGGCATGTTCGAAGTGTATTGAGGAAGCTGCAGCAGAATAAGCTGCTAATAAATTTGAAAAATTGTATTTTTTTCCAGCAGGAGTTAGTGTATCTGGGTTTTGTAATTGCAGAAAACGAGTTGAAGATGGAACTAGAAAAGGTTGCAGCTATAATTAGTTGGCCATCCCCGAAGAGTCTGTTTGAAGTCCGAAGTTTTCAAGGATTGGCAAGTTTTTACAGGAAATTCATCAGGAATTTCAGTGAAATCTGTGCACCCATGTTGGAAAATCAGCCTTTTTGTTGGACATAGGCAGCGGAAAAAAGTTTTCAGACTTTGAAGAGGAAGATCACAGAGAGGTCGATATTGAGGCTGCCTGACTTCAACAAACTTTTTCAAGTTCGTTGTGACACCAGCAGTACAACCATTGGGGTAGTACTTAGTCAAGAAGACAGGCCGGTCGCCTATTTCAGTAAGAAGCTGAACGAGAGTAGACAGAAGTACTCAACCTATGACAAGGAATTCTACGCTATTGTCCAAGCATTAAAGCATTGGAGACACTATTTATTAGGTAATGAGTTCGTTTTATTTTCTGATAATTCTGCATTACAGTACATTATGCAGCAACATAAGTTGAACCATAAGCATGCAGAATGGGTTGAGTATCTGCAGAGTTTTACGTTTGTGCTGAAACATATTAGTGGGCAGGCCAACAAGGTGGCAGATGCGTTGAGTAGAAGGACTTTACTCTTGCAGGAAAGTGCAATGCAAGTTTTGGGTTTTGAGCATTTGAGGGATCTGTATCAGATAGATGTAAACTTTAAGGAGGCCTATGAGGCCTGCCAAAACCCTTTTTTGAGGAATAATAGTCCATGGTTGGACTACAATTTGCAGGAGGGATTATTGTTTAGGGGAGGAAAATTATGCATTCCCGACTGTTCAATGAGGGAGAACATTATTCAAGAAAAGCACAGTGGAGGTCTAGCCGAACATTTCGGCATAGACAAGACTTTATCGCAGATCGAGAACTTTTATTACTGGCCAAGGATAGGACGGGATGTGCAGAGGTATGTAAGCATATGTAAAACATGTCAATTGGTGAAAGGCTGCAGTCAGAATGTAGGCCTTTATATGCCACTTCCTATTCCGAGCAGACCATGGGACTCAGTCAGTTTGGACTTTGTCTTGGGTTTTCCTAGAACACAACGGGGTTTTGATTCAGTGATGGTGGTAGTGGATCGGTTTTCGAAGATGACACATTTTATACCCTGCAGAAAAACCAGTGATGCTACTTATGTAGCACACTTGTTTTTCACAAATATTGTCAGACTGCATGGCCTACCGAGGTCCATCATTTTCGACAGGGTTGTGAGGTTCACCGGGCATTTTTGGCGTACCCTGTGGAAGAAGTTGGGCACTCAGTTACAGTTCATCTCTGCCTATCACCCACTGACTGATGGGCAAACAGAGGTGGTGAACAGGAGCCTAGGAATTCTGCTACGTAGTTTAGTAGGTGAAAACTCTCGAATGTGGGATCGCGTACTTGCTCAAGTGGAATTTGCTTACAACGATTCACCAAATCGCAGCACAGGTTATAGTCCCTTCCTGGTCTTGTATGGCATGCATCCTCGCGGAGTGCATGAACTGTGGGGCTTAGGAAAACTCGAAAAATGGAGTGCTGATGGAGAAGATTTTTCCCAAGCAATGAGTGAATTACATGAGTAGGTGAAACTGAAATTGCAAGACAGTAGTCAGAAGTACAAACAGCGGGTAGATTTGAAAAGGCGGGAAGTTCAGTTTAACATTGGAGACGAATTCCTTGCACACTTACGCAAGGAACGATTCCTAAAAAGGGAATATAACAAACTGAAATTTAAAAATATTGGTCCCTGCAAAATCATTCGCAAGTTTTCCACCAATGCTTACGAACTACAGCTACCATCAGGAATAGGTATTTCACCCATCTTTAATGTGGCAGATCTATTTCCTTATACTTCTGGTTCTGAGGATGACACGACAGTAAGGCCAGAATGTGACACCCAATTTGATGAAGGTTCTTGGGTGAGACAGATGCCCAGGGCACAGCCCCTTGAGATCGAGAGTATTCTCGACACACAGGTCGCTAAGTGCATGAGAAGAAAAGAATATCTACGGTATTTGGTCAAGTGGACGAATCGTCCTATTGAGGACAGTTCGTGGCTGAACGAGGCGCAGATACGGAAGGCTGGTTATTCGGTCGACGATCTCATGGAACGGAGCCATGAATTTTTGTCACCCCGGGAGCCTGATGTAGGAGCATCTAGCTCAGAGGAGACGAAAGATGGCTAACTGTCTCACTGATTAGCACGTGTTTGTGGACAGGTTATTAAACCTGTGTTTTAATTACTTTATTATTCGTCAATTGGACAAGGACAGTAGGATTAGGAAAATAAAATGTTTTTGTAGTTAATTAGAAGTTTTTTTTAAAAGAAACTTGCAATGTAGTTAGAATCATGTGGTTGACAGTTCAACCGAAAACCAAAACATATTTACACCTACAGGTATTTAAATGGGAGAAAAATCATATGTAGGGGTTCGATTTCCATCAGGAGAATAGGATAAAAAACAAGTGAGAATAATAATCATCTGCAACCAATATTGTTTTTCAGCCAAAAATTGTTGATTTGCATCTGTCCATTGTGAAGTTATTTTTTTATTGCCAGATTGATTTATGTGTGACATCTGTGTGTGAGTACGCTAACGAAATTGATTCACAAGTAAACTGAAAGTTAAACAAAAGTGTTACTGCGTATAGAGAAGAGAGGAGTTTTTTTTGTATCATGCATTTACAGGCTACGAAGACAGAGACCAATACGCACAGCCAAAAGATAGCTGAGTTCTAATTCAATTTCTTACAACAAAACTAAACGAGGAAGAAATAACAGACAAGACCAGGTGAGTTTCCGTGTACCGGAAAAAAAATTGAAATCCATTACAAGCAAAACATTCATGTATTAATCATTTTAAAAGCAAAGTTTTCCAAGTGTCCGAATCTATCAAAGTTAAACAGAATAACAATACAGAATTGAACGAGGGTTTTAAGCCACAAGTACATAGCTACAGCGAAACTGCAAAGCTTTCAACACAGTTTACACCATTAATAAACTACATTGAGGGATTTTCCATCCAATGGAGGTTGACAACGGAATAGAGTTTGGCGACGAAACGACGTGTACAACAAAAAATATTTACAGACCCTAAGCTACAGGAATGCAAAATGGAGTCGACCCTACCCGTAGGGTTTATTCGTTGAGAAGCGAGCATCCAGGGTTTTGACTGAAGAAAAGGCCTGCACATCATCCGAAAATGTTCAGGGTTTAGAACGCGTTAGTATTTGTTACCTGGTGATGTGTTATCAAGATAACGGGGTAAATCTGTAAACTAAATAAGCAAAGCATAACAATAACTCACTGGAAGATTTGAGATGGGATAGAGATAAGTAGCAAAATCTCGAACCAACAGGTCCTGCTCACAAAGGAGCGAACCGATTAGAGTCACAAATAGAAGCGGTGCAACATAAAACCAGAGAAGAGAAAGTACCTGTATTCTCTTTGAATTGTAGGTGGCCATAGGAACTCTGGTCAACTCAAACCTGGAAATTTAAGTTGACAACAAGCCGATATTAGCAGTTGGAGACGGAAGAGAAAAAAACACGCAGTTGAAACAAATAAAATTGAAACATCAGAAAAATCATCGTGGAAGAAGCTCACATACAAAAAATTAGTGAATGCCATTGCAGAAACCAAAAGGAGTCTAGTGATAACCAGAGGCCTTACGACAGAGACTGAGCAAGTTTTGCTCGATTCCAAAGTGTATCCATTACCTCGCAGAAAACGCACAACAGAGGTCGAAGAAACCCTCCTCCCAATTCAGTTGGCGGAAAATAACAATACAACCGGAACATAGTTGCAAGTGTGAGAGCAAGGCGCAGGAACTGGAGCACAGTTAATACACCAGAACTCGAGAAATGGAGTGATAAATGTGAAGTGGATTGTCATGAGAATCAACAGATCACATGTACCCTAAACATAAATGAAATTGAAGTCGTGTTACTGAATTTTCAATTAACCATTGTTAAATCCATACAGCTGAGCTGCCGTATTGTTAAATAGAATCACAATTATCATATTAAAGTTTGAAGTTCGGAATACTATGTTGCGCCACGTGTACACGAGGGCTGGGCCTTCATCACTTCTTGATATCGCACTTGCATATACTTACCATCATAATCATTATAACTATTTATATATAATCAATACACTAGCAATCGTTCTAAAAGGCGTAAAGAGACAGATAGATTGTGAAATTGAAAAAGTTGTATTTTAATTTTCATAGTGAAGAAAATACAATAAGATAAAGTATTGTTATTAGACTGAATATCATGACTCAATTTTATTTTTTTTAAATGTATCCATAAAACTTTTTTTGAAAAGGTATCCATTGGAGAACAAGATACAAACATTTTAGCAAGTTTGTATTATAAAAAAATTTGCACATACAGATCAAAAAAATTGACTGGTTGATATCTCATTTATGTTGAACTTCTCAACTTGGATTTTTTGTGATGCCCTTTTCCCCTGGGCTCGCTTTCGGAGTTATAGTCACTATCAAGGAGCAAATGTAATGTTAGATGGTATTGTAGGGTTTCTTGGATACATGTTATATATATATGTGAAAAAAATTTCATGCTTATGTTGTTATTATTTTCATTGGAACATTGTGCATATTTGGTTTACAGAAACAAACTTTGTGTTGGATTTATCATGCTATAATTATGTGAAACAATTTTCATGTTTATGTTATTATTGTCATTTGAAAATTGTGCATATGCAATGTAAAGCTTAACGCCACTAGTTATTGAATATATCTATTTTATTCTCAGTTAATTGCCTATGTTTAATTTATTCTATGGTCACCTAGTACACGTTTTCTTATTCTTTTTATCTTGATAAATATTCATTTCTTGTTATCTTGATAAATATTCATTTGGATTGTAGTGAGCTTGTTGTTGGTTGGGTTCGTATTTACTAAAGTTTTTCTCAACTTGTTAAAACTTAATAGTTTAGACTTTTAGATCATGACAACACATTCCATCAGAGGACCCAACATTTTGTGGGGAATTTCAACACAAGCTGGTGACAAGCTTGACAACCTCACTTTGACCTCATTTATTCCCAAACCTAGTGAGAAACCCACATAAGAGATGATCTTAGAACTTCCACAAGGATGTATTCATGCCCAGTGAGAGGACTGGCTTGAACGAGTCACTTAAGTGCTCATAACAAACCGAGGACTAGCTTGAACGAGTCATTGAAGTGCTCATAACAAGTCTAATATGAACATGAATATTATTGCTCAGAATGCGACTAAGGAGATAGAGGCCACTAGTGTTTGTTTATAAGATTTTATTTGATTGATGGGTTTTTGTGTGATTGTTTCAAGTGTTGACTTTCAATAAACACTATTCATATTCATCATCTCACTAATGTTCAAAACATATTGGCTTTAATGATACAATGCATAAAACATTAACTAAAACATAATTTTTATATAAAATTTTGCTAATATAAAACTAATATATAGAAAATTCTATGTAGGAAAGAGATAACTTACACAATATGTTACACTTATCCCCTCTAGATACCAGCTAAGTAAAAATAACAAGAAGTGAAGAATTTGCTGGTGGGGGAAGAAAGCTGCATTGTTGTTGACAGGGATAGATTTAAAGAGCAGGAAGTTACATTATTGTTGAAAGTGATAGATTTTCCATTCATCGTATGAAAATGATCCACATATTTTGAAGTTTGATAATGTTATACTTACAGAGTAAAGATATTCTCATTTTTTCAAAAATCTTGTCTTGTACCATCCCATCACTAGTTTAGATATTTTTTATTTTATCCTAACAAAAAATCTTATTAATATTAACTAAATTAAATAAATAAAAAATAATCAAGTATATGTTTTATTACTAATAAGATTTAGTCATTTATCTATTGTACTTTTGTTTATGGAATTTTTTTTTAATAAATAGTATAATTGTAGGTGAAATTGTGATATTGGGTGGTTTTCTTTACAAATAGATCTAGTATTTTGAAAAATATCCAAATACTTGAATTGTGAAAATTACATATTCCACTACTCATTGAATAAAGCTGCAAAACTTAGAATAATTATATTATGGCATACATTTGTGTGTATGTTTCTACAACTTGTCGTCATTCTACTTGAATTGTGAAAATTACATATTCCACTACTCATTGAATAATGCTGCAAAACTTAGAATAATTAGGTTATGGCATACATATGTGGGTGTGTGTTTCTACAACTTGTCATAATTTTGAATGTAGATTTTTGGAATTTATGTTTCGTGGAGATTTATAGATGTCAAATATTTTGGGTGGACTCACCACCCATTATCAGGGACAGAAACAAATCCTGAATTACCACAAAAGAGTGTCATAACATTTATAAAGACTCGTATAGGTTTCACTAACTAAAAATAAAATATTGATAATAACATTAAAATATAAAAAATAAATAAACAATAACATATAATAAAATATAATATAACTTTATCCAAAATAAATTAAACTCGAGAACATAATACCAATGAGAATCCCAATGATAATCAAAATTGTGACATAATTAAATAACTAAAGGCTTGACCGAACGAGAGTGATAAATGGTAAGAAAATTGTTGAAAAAACTAAAGTCAAAATTAAAAGGATCGAATAAATATGGATAGATAAAATATTAGCTATGAGGATCAATGGTAAAGAAAATTATTGCAAAAGTTAAATTAGTGTTATGTATATCTAGGAAAGAACATAATGTCATTTTATTAGGTCCATTACAAATTAATACAATTTGTTCTTAGTGAAATTAAGGCATAAACATTATGGTACTCTTCATATACAACCCACCACTATCAGTTTTCAACCATGTGCTTCAAATATGCTATGATCATATTGTATGGTAAGTTGTGGAACTCTATTGGTTTATTCTTCAGAGAAAACCAAAACAAAAAGCATACCAGTGCAGGGTTCTTTCTTGTGAAACCCAACAAATACGAGATAACAAAGCTATGTATAAGGAGTTACAATTTATGATAAATTGTTGTTGTTAACCTTCAGAAGAGTTGTTGTTTTCCAAATCAGAACTATTGCGTCTCAAGGAAGCAAACCAACAATTTCAATTGCAAGCAATTTCTTCATTTCTTGAGCAAGAAAATATGACCAATCTGTAATTGCACACGAAGCTTCATATTCTAGGCCTTGTCTTAGAAATTCATGTAGTGTTGCAAAGGTTCTTTCAAAACAGAATTATTTCTGATATAATATTATCCCGAGTGATTTGGATGAAGACTAAAAAGAACAAATTCTTTGCTTGCATGTTGAGAAAATGGAAAATGTGTTTTCACTATTTTAACTCATCATTTAGAATCACCATTTCATGTTGTCAATAACTTTGAATGACCATCATGTTGTGACCAACTCTATTTCAAAAATTAATACAAAAAATTGTTACGAGGGATAGTGGTCATTAACTTATGGAAATCAGCTGGATATGTTACATTGTGCCAAAGTTATATGGGCGAAGTACGATGAGAAATTGGTAATTGTTTGGAAACTCTATTTGAATGGTATTCCTTTAACTAATCATATAAAAGCTCTTGGTTAAAGAACAATCTAAGGGAAAATAACATAATAATATTACCATGTCTCCCATACCTAATTGATAAATGACCCATACCTAATTGATAAATAGTATAATCGTTAAAATCATATGTGGATGATCCAATAAAATAATAATATAAATTAATTAAGGAAAATTAATTAATTTATAAACAAAAATAAAGTCATCACACCCATTTCTAACTTATAAATAAAAACATTTAATTAAACCAAATTAATTAAGTATTAAACAAACATAATACAAATGGAGCTTCCATAAAGTCATCTCCTCTACGTATGTGGATAAAGACTCAACGAAGATATTTAATACACTCAATCCCAAAAACTTATCTCAAACATTAAATAGACCCTTAAATAAAGATAAGGTCGCCTTAAATGATGGCAGACCCTCATAAATATGATAAAAGATCTTCAGGAGTGAAAGGCGGTGGGGAGATGGTTATAAGGGGGAGGATGTGAAGGAGTAAGGGGACGGTGGGGAGAAGAAAATCTCTAAATTCTGGCTAACAAGGGATTGAAGGATACGCAGAGTTCTAAAAGGAGAGTTTCACCGTTCTGGGATTCTGGGCATGGGGGCAGAAGATCACTCTTCTGGGTCTAGGATTGCTCCTAGATCGGCTGGGAGGATTGTTGTTTTGGGTAATCTGTTCTGTTCATCAAACATCATTGGGAGGAGAACTATCACCACAGTCCTAAATATCAGCATCAGCGTTCCAGGTATTTTTCTTTTGAGTACAGATTTGTTTCTCCATTCAATTTTACTGCAAATGTTTATTGTAATACAGCACTACCGAATATCTTTTCTCTGCAATTAAATTAAATCTGTGTAAGGAACCTTAATTCTGTGTATGTATGTCTTGTTTTGGGTATTTTAGATATCTCCAAGAAGGTAGATTACATGCTCATTGATACATTGGGAGAACTAAAAGAATATCTACATTCATGAAAATAATGCCAAAAGCTCAACCCAGCAGTACATACATCATTAAATTGACTTAGAAATTTGCACAGCCCTTCTGGATTTAGACCGTAAAACAGCCTTTTTCCCCTCTGCCTTTAACCAGAATGCTCTCAGTCCATGAGTGCACCATCTCAGTCCATGATTATGTAAGGGATCTTACAGTATTCCTTTAACTAATCATATAAAATCTCTTGGTTAAAGAACAATCTAAGGGAAAATAACATAATAATATTACCATGTCTCCCCAACAAAAGGTGACAAGCATTCACCAAAAGGAACACTGCTTATACGGACAAATCCTTTCATGTGAGAATATGTTTCTTTTCCTTTGGAGATAATGAATGGAATAGATCTTTAGTAGAAATAGGTAGGTTTAATTTACTTAAATCAGTTCCATTTTAAATAAAAGTTTGATTTTACTAAGTTAACACATTGATTACATGAAGTGGGTTCGATCCATATTCACTGTAACTTCTATAACTAGGTTCAATCAAAATTTGATGGTAAATGGATATATCATTCTAGATTAACGATAATATCTCTTATAGCTTTAGAAACTAATGAAAACCATACACTCAAAATCTTAAATTCAAAATATCGACAACCTGTAATCAAGAATCAAAATGAAAAAATACCGTAAAGATTTATTTTTTAGTGAGTGTGAGAGTTTTGATCATCATTTTGTCATTACCAACATCTTGAAGATCACATCTTCTAGCTATTAAGAATCTACTCCATACAATGGTAAGCAACATGAATCTCAAGCTTGCAAGTAAGCCCAAACTGACTATATTATGTGATTGTGTATTCTATTTCAATGCAACAATGTCATGAACTCCCACAAATGAACAAAATAAATGTAAACTGGGAACTCTCAATGTGTCTCGAACTCAAAATTCAAAACCAACACAAGAAGTAGAATGTTCGCTATTCAGTATTTTAAAATACAATATGAGAAATTCACATAGAATTCGTATGCATCTCCTCAACCATGACGGCAAGTTGTAACCTCACATGAGCAAATTCTTAGGGCTCTGTAACAATGGGATCCGAGTATATAGAGATGAAATTCACTACATAACAACAATCAGAGTTTGGTTTTCTTCATGCTTTCGTGCTCAACCAATTTTTCTGCAATGACCAAAATGTGAGATGGTGAGTTTTTTTCATTGTGCACGTACCTTTCACTTGGCACAAAGAGCTCAGGCATGCTAATGATGCTTGCAAAAAGTTATGGATGTGAAAGTGATTGCATGCCTACTTCATTTAGGTAATGGAACCTAACCCATTATTAATGATAAATTATCAATTTTATTTTCCACTATCAAGGCTCAAAGATCAAATGTAATTGATTGATATTCATTATGTCTTCTTGAATCTTCAGGATTTTGCAACACTGATGGGGTTCTTTCCAAAATCAGCTCGAGGTTGAATGGCCCTTTCTTTATCATGGGTCTTTTCTTTTACCTTAAAAATTTTTCAATCATCCTATAAAGTGACATTCCATTAGTTTTTATCATAAGAAATGTCATATCAAGTAGCATTCCCATAATTATTAGTGATATTCCATTAGCTTTTATCATAAGAAATTTCATATCAAGTAGCATTCCCATAGTTAAGAAGTTCATAAAATGAGTTTTTCTATTCTCGCTGAATAAAAAAATTTATTATCATTTTTTCATCATTAAAAAAATTGAGGTCAAATAAAAACACATTAATTTTTTTTTTCCTATAAAAATCAATATAAAATAATTATAATTTTTTTATTTTATTTAGATTATGTAAAATTAATATAAAATGAATATTATTATTATTTATTTTATTTACATTATGTATAATATATTATATAAAAATTTAATTAATAATAATGCTGATTTATTATAAGTAAAGAAATAAATCATATTAAATATTATTTAATTACAATTTTCACATTCAAAGTATTATTATATTATTGACTTTTTTTTATAATTTCATATGATAATATGAAAAGGTTGTATAATCTTTAAATTAATAAAAAATTATTAATAATAATGAAATATTTTAATATTGATTAAAATATAGTGTAAATATCTAAAAATAAAATAATTATGAAAATCTACATATCAATATTTTTATAATATATATATCTCATTCGTAATAATTATTTTAATGTTTATTTATATATATATATATATATATATATATATATATATTAACAATGCTAATTTACACTTTCAAAAATTAATCCCTGTCAATTAAATATAAGTTCTATATCAAAATATAATTATAATAATAAATATTTATAATATACACTTATATATATATATATATATATATATATATATATATATATTAACTTCTACACAAATTATAATGAGTAAAAATGTTATAAAAGAGTAGTGTAATGACATAGCCTATAAAGATATAATATATTGTTTGAGTAATCTAACCATAAAATCTATTTAAATTCTTCTTGATGGCCACTTAAAAGTGAGTGTAATAATTGTTACTTTTGACTTCCTTTTTTTTCTCTCTTCACAGATAAATGACATGGGAAAGAGACATTTGATTTTTTGTTTTTTTTAATTCAAAAGCTTCTCTATAGATTATTTTATAACATGCCGAAAGATTGTATGGTCTCTCTAAAGTTGTCACTAAAATCCCATGTTTTATTTTGAATGGATGTCTATATATATTCTCTTTTTTAAAACTACCATCATCCCCCTAGAAAGTAAAGGAAGACCAGGCCCATTTTGATCAATGTTCCATATTTTGTGGTGTTGGCAACAATTGCATCCTCCACAAGGAAAAACTATATCGCCAAGAAGGAACAGTTTGGGACATGGCAGGTTCATTCCTTTAATCTGATGCTAAACAAATTGCTATTTCTGATTAATCGCCAAATTCCTAGCATTAAATTTTAACTTTTGATGAAGTGTCCAGTGAATTTAAAAGAATTTTTTATTAAATAAAAAAATAGTAGTATTAATACAATTTATATCATTCATACATTTACATTGATTTATGTTTGTATGAGAATTGATTTATTTTGAGTAGAGATAGGTGGATTTTCAGTTTTTGAGGAGCAGTTTTGTTTTTGAGTAAAATATTTTAAGTTATTTTAAAATAGAACGAAATTCTTAAGTGTACAATTTTATAATTAAAATTATCCACCTTAAAGTGAAATTTTAACTCAAAGTTAAGTACTTTAGTTGAAGCTTTAACTTTCTAAACAATGTTACAAATTTTAAAAGAAATATTTATTAAATTAAAAAATAAATGATATGAATACAATTTATATCATGTTTAAGTAAATAGTCAAAGTTCTACATTATAACAAGCGCAAATATATAGTCAAGTTTTACCTCTTAATTATTTTGAGATTTCAAGTAACCACCTTGTATGAAGGACTAAAAATGATAATAAAACGTTTATAATGGTGAGTGTGTTAATATTTTCGAACAAATTATATTTTGAAAATTAAATGAAATCTTAATGAGTATATTATTTATTTAAAATTATAAAATAATAATAATTGATTATTGTTTCACAATATATTTTAAAATAAGTGAAGTTATATAAATTAAAGGTTTAGTTTAACTTATAGATAAAATATTTTTTTTCACTAGAATTAGATGTTTTTTTGTTGTCTAAAATACATTTTTGAATATATAAATCGATTGAGGATATGAAAAATCTTTGGACACTCAAATTATACATATTAAACAACTTAAATTCAAGTTTTTAAAAATATCTCCATGATTTTCGTTAAAATTATCACTCTAAAAAAAAATTCATATTGTTTATAAGTTAGACTAGGACTAAATTAAATCGTTGGTAAATGCACATTATAAACAATTCACCCCACTTTACCATGGAAATTATATCTTGTAAATAGTTTTTATTACAACACCATACCTTATCAATACCATGATGTAGAAATAACAAATTCCCACTTTAAATTTTAGTATAGCAAAATTATTCAATTTTACTAAGTCCCAAATTCACTCTCCACATATGATGGAACTTATTCGTTCCTCATTTCTTAGTGTGCAACTATGACTTCCATATCATTTTGAAACATATAAACAACGATGCCTAATGTAGCTCTATAAGTTACAATTTTCTTTGTAACTTCAGTATTTAACTATACAACATCATTCCAATAATCAACGTAATCCTTAAGGAATAATTGATATACACATAAAAATGTGAATCAAAGTTTGCTACGTTATGGATGCATTACCAAACATGGAATATTCTTAAGGAAGCACGTGTTGCGTTCCCTTCACGCCGCGTTCCCTTAGAGTTTGTTGCCAATACAACTTCACGTAGGAAGCAAAGATATTCCAATGATGTCACTACCGCAGACCATACACAGATATCGAAGTATTTCAATGAAACGATGTCAGTGGAAAGTTAACACATATGCCATGTGTTGTTTATACCACATGCCATGGTTCTATGTTACATCTTCACGCAAACTCCAAGAGCTAGAGCCGCACACCCAAACACAACGTGCAGACTATGCAAGTCACACTTCACCATTATTTTGAGGCTTGTGACAACACAAATCTGCCATTTTCAACCTTCGATTGCGCTGGTAATCTCTACAACAATCCACTGCGTCCACACCAATGCTTGACTTGGCCGCACTCTACAACAGTATAGTAATCACGGTAGTGCGCTAAGGCTACCATCATTCGTATGGTTTAAAACAAAGTCGAAACAACCATTTCAATTGCTAACGCAGTGTGAAATATTCTTCACACTGGGTGCATAAATTATCTCCATTGTGAGCTCGTTCCTCTGTTCACAACTCACATACAGCATATATATATATAGTTTGCAAACTTAAAAAGAAACATACATTGTGAGATAAAAATTTCATTGCATGGGCTGAATATTTCATTGATCGCCCCTTGCATTTGCAGTCTTTACCCTAGCACTCTTCTTTGCCTTTTCTTCCCCACTTGCCTATTATTTATACTTGAAATATGAAACTTTTCCTCTTATAATAGGTTTCTTCTCGAATTTTCTCAACAAATCAATACCTCCCTATTTTTAAGTGTTTATCCCTATGTTGGCTCTATATCCACGCAGGGAAATAAACCAATTCCGAATTTTATTCCTAATTGATTAAAAATATAAAACTAACTAACTATTCTCATAAATAAATAATAATAATAAAATAAAATAAAATAAAATAATACTACTAATGTTTATTTCTTTTGGATTAGCCACAACATGTGAACAAAACATCACATTGTTGGCTAAGTCCTGATGCTCCTGCATCAGACTCTCGGGAAATAATGTTTCAGAATCTACTCCCAACTTCTGTAGCTTTGCTGCAGTCATAAAACTGGCGTCTTCCACGGGTTGTCCTTTCCATTTAATTAAATATTGATAATAGGTTTGGCTCTTAGTTTTCTTTCACACCCTCTTCTCCAAAATGGCTTCGACTTCCCTCTTTCCTGTTTTGGGCATTTTATCTTCCCAATTTGCTGTCAGGTTTTCTTCTGCTGTGGAGTCCCCTTGTGGTTCTTCTTCTGTTTCTCAGTATAGATAATAATCTGCAACATTGAATATTGGCGATATTCCAATTCGTGTTGGAAATTTAACTTCATATGGATTTGAAGTAAATTTCCTTACAAATTTACATGGCCCTATCTTCTTCAGTTTTAATTTTTTATAAGTTTTAATAGGAAATATTTTTTTCTTAAATATACCATAACTAAATCACCTAGTTAGAATTATTTTTCTCGCCTCCTCATCTTTTCTCTTTTCCTGTATTTGCTACTAGTTTCCTGCAATCTTCTTTTGACATCTTCCTATAGTTCCTACATCTGTTCTGCAAATTCTTCAGATTTTGTGCGCCTTACCTCCTGTTTTCCCAGATCTTTGAGTTCATACACACCTCTTGGATGCATTCCAAAAAAAATATGGAATGGAATCATACCAGTACCTCGATTTGGAGTATCTTTGTAAGAAAACTCAGCCTGTGCAAGGGCTAAATCCCATTGTTTAGGATTTTTATACACCAAGCTTCTCAATATGTTTCCCAGACTTCTATTCACTACCTCAGTCTGTCCATCCATTTGAGGATGATATGTTGAACTGAAACTAAGGTTGGTACCTAGTTTCTTCCACATAGTTCTCCAGAAATGTCCCACAAAATTGGTATCTCTGTCAGACACAATGCTTACAGGTAATCCATGTAATCTTACAACGTCTGAAAAAAATAGATTAGCAATATGTGTTGCATCACTTGTTTTCTTGCATGCAATAAAATGAACCATTTTAGAAAATCTATCCACAACAACATAAATGGAATCATTTCCCCTTTGAGTTTTTGGCAAACCCAAAACAAAATCTATACTAAATACATCCCATGGTTGGTCAGGTATTGTTAATGGATGATGCAATCCTGTATTCTAACTTTTCCCCTTAGCATGCTGACGAATCCTGCATTTTTCCACAAACCGTTTAACATCAGTTTGCATGTTCGACCAGTAATAAAAATTATTTACTTGAGAAAAGGTTTTGTCCTGTCCAAAATGTCCGGATAGGTCTCCACTATGCTTCTCCTTGATTATGTTTTCCCTCATAGAACATTTAGGAATACATAATTTATTACTTTTGAATAGTAATCCCCCTTGGATAAGATAATCCAACCAATGGCTTCTGTTATGGACTGCTGGATTTTCTACAGCTACATAAATTTATTTAAACTCTACATCATATTTATACATTTAAACCATCTCCTCAAACCCTACAATACTAACTTGTAATTCCTACATTATTAAGTTCACCCTGCTCAAAGCATCAACAACTTTTTTCAATTTACTACTCGTATGTTTGATTACAAAAGTGAAACTCTACAAATATTCTACCCATTTGGCATGTTTCTAATTTAATTTTGGTTGATTGTTTATAAACTATAATGTATGATTATCAGAATATAACACAAACTCTTTTGTCAAAAAATAATGTCTCCATTTTTTTAAAGCATGTACAATAACATAAAAATTTCTTGTCATAATATGAATATTTCTTCTAAAGTTCATTTAGCTTTTCACTGAATTATGCTATTGGTTTTTTATCTTGACTCAAAACTGGTCCAATCTCAATTCCACGAGCATCAGTTTCAACTTGGAAAACTTTCTCAAAATTTGGTAAAGCCAAGAGTGGGTTTTTAGTAATTTTTTTCTTTAGCAATGTAAAGTTGCGATCTGCTGCTTCTGTCCATTTGAATGGTTGACTAGTTTCTCTGATTGTTTCAATAATGGGTGCACAAATCTAACTAAAGCTTCGGATAAATTTTTTGTAGAAACTTGCAAGACCATGAAGATTCTTACCTCAAATATGCTTCTAGGAGTTGGCCAATTCACAATTGCTTGGATTTTCTCCGGATCCATTTTCAACCCTTCCTTAAAGACTACAAACGCGAAATAAATTATTTCTTCCTTCATAAAGCTGCACTTCAAATTTATTAGCAGTTTTTCTTTTTACAAAGTCTTTAAAACTAATTTAAGGTGTTCTAGATACTCCTCTTTACTTCGACTCATAATGAGAATATCATCAAGATAAACGATTACAAACTTTCCTGCATATTCCTTCAAAACTTCATTCATTAACCTCATGAAGGTACTAGGTGCATTAGTAAGCCCAAAAGGCATTACTAACCATTCATATAAACCACTGTTTGTTTTGAATGCGATTTTCCACTCATCCCCTTCTCGGATCCTTATCTGATGATACCCACTCTTCAAATCTATCTTAGAAAAATAATTCAACCCACTCAAACAATCCATTAAATCATCCATTCGTGGTAAAGGAAAATGATACCTGATGGTGATTTTATTTATGGCTCTAGAATCTGTGAACATGTGCCATTCACCTCCTTTCTTTCGAATGAGGATCGTTGGTACAACACATGGACTGAGGCTTTCTCTGATTAACCCTTTATCCATTAATTCTTGCACTTGTCTTCCAACTTTAGAATATTCCTGTGGCATTAACCTGTAGCCTGCTTTATTCGGAAAACTGGCTCTAGGGATTAGATCAATGTGGTGACTAATACTCCGATGGGTGGTAACTCATTTGGCAACTCATCCACAATAATATCAACAAATCATTCAACAAATTTCGTATTTCTTTAGCTAATTCTTCTAAATTTGTAGAAATTAAAATTACCTTGGGTCTCCCTACAATAGAAAAATGCATCTCCTCGCCTTTCTCGACTTCTTGCAAGCAGGTTTTTCCTCTCATCAACATAACGCTATTTCTAGGTGCTTCCTCGTCAACTTCATCTTTTAATGGCAGAAGTGTATGCTTTTTCCCATCTTTCTCGAGAGTATAAGTATTTCTTCTGCCATCATGTATGGCTTTTCGGTCAAACCACCAGGGCCTTCCTAGTAATATTTGGCATACATCCATCAACATTGCATCACACAAAATAACATCCTTATAAGTACCAATCTAGATTTTGACTTTACATTTTTCAGTTACAATAATTTGATGGCCCTTTTGGATCCACGATACTTTATAAGGAGTGGGGTGTATTGTTTTCTCCAACTTCAATTTGTCCACCATATATGTAGAAACAAGGTTATCAGTACTACCGCTACCAATTACCAATTTGAAACACTTACCCCTTGACTTACATATAGTTTTGAACATATTCTTTCTCTGAGCTGGTTCTTTGGCTTCTTTAGCTTCTTTAAGAAATATCCTTTTCAACAACAAGGATTCTCCAGCTTCAGGTGGTTCCTCTTTGGTTACAGTCTGAGGAATTTCTTCCTTTGTTTCAGTAACATTCACATTTCACTAGGTTGTTGGTCTATTGTGAGGAAAATCCCATTGCACATGTCCCCACTCACCACATGTAAAGCACCGAATATCTCTTCCTCAGCCTCTACCTTTGGCACAAACCTTCCTCTACCAGAGTCTCCTCTTTGTGGCGATCTATTACTCGAACTCCCTGCTTCATTCTCGAAGGGTTGAAATATGGATATAAATGTTCCTCTTCCTTTTTCCTAACTCTTACCTCTATTCCTTTGAGTTTTTTAGCACAAAATTTTCTCCTTTGCCCTCAAAGCTGCTTGATAGGCATCTTCAATCGTCTTCATATTTAATAAGTTGATCTGATCCTTTATTTCATATCTCAAACCATTTATACATCTAGCTACCTTTTCTATGTCATCTTCAATATGTCCCGCTCTAATACTTAGCTTATAAAATTTTTCAGTATATTCTTTAATAGTCATCCCTTTTTTCTTTAAGTTTTGCAATTGTCTAAAAATATTTAGTTCATAATGTTTTGGCATGAACTTACCTTTTAGTTTACTGACCATCTTATCCCATTTCTTTATTTTTGGTTTCCGTTTTTGTTCTTTGGACAACTGCAATTCATCGCACCACAGGGCTGCATGATCTTTCGATCTCGTGGCTACAAAATTCACTTTCTTCTTGTCATTGACTTCTTCATATTTGAAATATTCGTCTAATGAACTAAACCAGTCCATTAGTACTTCCACACTAAGATTTCCATCGTATAAAGGTATTTATACCTTTGGTCTTCTACTGGCTTTTGCTAGCATCTTCATAAATTTAGCTTCCCTGCTTTCTTCCTCTCTTTCTTCTTCAGTGGTGTCTTCTTCATTGACACTGGAAATTCTGTCATCTGTCACCTTCCTTTGAACAATTTCCATTGTGGCCATCCTTGTATGCAAGTGTCAGATTTAGTCTAGCAGAACTACATTTTCTATAGGTCTCCCTCGACCTATTCCAGCTCCTCTTCTAGGAAGCATTCTTTGAAATGCTTCAAGAACAACTCAACGGCTCCGATACCAAAAATTATGTAGAAATAACAAATTCCCACTTTAAATGTTAGTATAGGAAAATTATTCAATTTTACTAAGTCCCAAATTCACTCTCTACATATGATGGAACTTATTCGTTCCTCATTTCTTAGTGTGCAACTCTGACTTCCATATCATTTTAAAACATATAAACAATGATCCTTATTGCAGCTCTACAAGTTACAATTTTCTTTGTAACTTCAGTATTTAATTATACAACATAATTCCAACAATCGACGTAATCCTTAAGGAATCATTGATATACATATAACAATGTGAATCAAAGTTTACTACATTATGGATGCATTACCAAACATGGAATCCTCTTAATAAAGAACACACTGTGTTCCCTTAGAGTTTTCTTCCAATACAACTTCACGCAGTAAGAAAAGACATTCCAATGATGTCACTACTGCAAACCATACACAGAGATGGAAGTATTTCAATCAAACAATGTCAACGGACACTTAACACATATGTCATGCGCTCTTTATAACATATGCCATGGATCTATGTTAAATCTTCACGCAGACTCAGAGAACTAGAGTCGCACACCCAACCACAACATGCAGACTATGCAAGTCACATTTCACCATTCTGCTGAGGATGGTGACAACACAAATCCGCCTTCTTCAACCTTCGATTGTGCTGGTAATCTCTACAACACTCCATTGCATCCACACCAACGCTTGACTTGGCCGCACTCTACAGTAGTATAGTAATCATGACAGTGCGTTAAGGCTGCCACCATTCATATGGTTTAAAACAAAGTCGAAACAACCATTTCAACTACTAACACAGTGTGAAACCTTCTTCACGCTGGCTGCATAACATATCTCCATTGTGAGCTCGTTCTTGCATTCACAACTCACATACAACATATATATATATATATATATATATATATAGTTTGTAGAATTAAAAAGAAACATACATTTTTAGATACAAATTACACTGCATTAGCTGAATATTTCATTGTCTCCCCTTGCATTCGCAGTCTTTACCCTAACACTCTTCTCTGCCTTTTCTTCCCTACTTCCCTATTATTTATACTTGAAATATGAAATTGTTCCTCTTAGAATAGGTTTCTTCTCAAATTTTCTCAAAAAATCAATACCTCCCTATTTTTAAGTGCTTATCCCTATGTTGGATCTATATCCACACACGGAAAGAAACCAATTCCTAATTTTATTCCTAATTACTTAAAAATGCAAAACAAACTAACTATTCTCATTAATAAATAATAATAAAATAAAATAAAATAAAATACTACTACTAATGTTTATTTGTTTTGGATTAGCCACAAGATGTGAACAAAACCTCACATTGCTAGCTAAGCCCCGATGCTCTGCATCATACCACATACCAATATGACATATGTTGATATGACATTTTCTTTAATTAATTAATTTAAAATTAATTAATTAAAATAGCATAACTAACTTAGAGATAAATCTTAACCCTTGATATATGTATGCTAATATAAATATTGCCACCTATTCTGTGGAGTTTAAGTCTCCACCTCCTACCTAATAATTATTGATAGTTGAATTTAAATTCTAGAAGGCCAATTCTGAAATAAACATGGCTATTGGCATAAAACTATAATTTATTTTATTGTATTTATTTTGAAAATTGATAAAACTTTTGATAAAAAGATGTTGGCTATTATTTTATCATTTATCATTTTTTTTAGAGAAATGTGAAGCATCTTATTATTGATTTTTATTTTATTTTTTAAAATGATTCTTCTTTATTTCAATTTGGGTATGTTTCCCATCAAAACTAATTGCGCTCTAGCATAGTATGGTAGAGATATTGTAATGGGCTATAGCCTAGTATGGTACATATGTTGTAATGTTTAACATTTTGGCTTGGTCAAAATCAAACTAATGGATTCGGTGGTATGTCTCATTTAAACCATGAAAAGACCATGAATCTTTGGTGCATGATTAATTGGCAATTTAGATTAAAATTGCTTATTAATCCATGTTTATCTTAATTAAAGACCATTTTTTATTATAATAATTAGCTACTCACTGTGAAACCCTTAAACTAACTACAAAGCTTCGTCGATCAAAGTTAGAAACACTCAAAGTAAGTTGGAAACATTGAACTTGAAAAGTCTACAGTGTGTTTGTGTCGTTGAGTTGCAGAACACAATTAAAGATAAGCTTCGACTTTTATTTGTTTCCCAGATTAAGCTGTTATGAAGAATTTATGTTTTGTTTCCCAAATTACGCTAATATGATTTTTTTTTTTTTTTGGTTTAAGCTTATAACATAAGTGAAATTTTGCATGGATTGCAAATGGCTCTTTGGGAAATATTGGTATGTAAAATTGTGAAAATATTGATTAGTATTTGAAAACTTTATATTTTGAATGTAAGATTTAGATTTTTTTTATTACAAATTTTGTGCATTAAAAATGAATAATTTTTTGTAAATCATTATTTTAAATGTAATTAAATTTATTGAGTTGAAAATTTTATAAATAAAAAATTAAAATTATTTGTGCTATTAAAAGGATTTTTGAAATTATGTAATTGATTTCCAATTCTAAAATTTAGTTATGAACTTAGAAATTAGTTGTGAGCATGTATTTAGTGTCTCTTTACACCTTTAAGGGAAATTACTAGTTATATACACTCTAATAGTTAATGCATGTAACGATAGGTTAAAAATAAATATTGAATCATTGAGGAAAACTTATTCAAGCATATATATATATATATATACACGCACACACACAAGGGAATATCACTTCTGGAAAACGTTATTTGTACGTTTTGACATGATTTTACATGAAATTGTGATAATCAACTGGCATGTGTCAATGTTGGGACATTTGCATTTGTGCCGGCCAGGCACTATTGAGTCTGCATTGACCACATGAGAAATTCCGCATCCTCACACTTTCAAAGGCTTCCAATGTGCTTCGTTGTTATTTTATATGAACTTGTAAGAATCAATAGGCATATGTCTTACTGAGAATGAAATACTCTGTGAAATTTTAATTTTTTTTTTGCGATGATGAAATATAACAGATTTGTTGAATGAAAATTTTCGATGGTGATAACCGTGTTGTTGATATTCTTAGCTGTTAATGTTTTACTGAACCAACTATTATCATACATCCTAAAATAATTTCTGATGTTCATAGCAAAAATTACATGGTTTCTTTTTTTCTAAATCTTAAAAATTTGCAAATTTTGAATGGATGGATGTCACTTCAATATTATAGATCTGAGTAAGGACCTTATTATTTGATATTTCAGATAAAAAAACCTGTAAGTTTGATATTATGGCCAAATTTTTAAGTTATAGAACTTTGGGACGACAAGATTTCTTAGCATTTAGTGTGATGCGAAAACAAATCACACTGAAGAAATGAATATCACCTCGGTTATTGATGCTCGTTACATAGACATCGGTGAGGCATTAGCCATTGGGGATGGTGACGGTTCTTACTTGCATACTTTACGCTTCTTTGCTAAGACTCTCAACAAGTCTTGCTATTAGTTGAATCTGATGCCCAATGCACCTTACTTGTGTTTTTTGTCGGAAACTACAGTGGATTCCAAAAATT
The DNA here is from genome assembly GCA_034641835.2 of Pinus albicaulis. Classification (NCBI taxonomy): domain Eukaryota; kingdom Viridiplantae; phylum Streptophyta; class Pinopsida; order Pinales; family Pinaceae; genus Pinus; species Pinus albicaulis. Next base: position 131,173 of record JAXQQM020072882.1, on the reverse strand, counting down.
ACCAAGCTTCACTTTCTCCATTGAAACACTCATTTTGTTGGCTTTTGGAAATATAACTATAGAATGTCAATCCAAGCCATATATTTATGAAGAAACCCTCATGAGTTTTGGCACAATGTTGTAGACTTGCCTTATCTGAACAACGCAGAGTGATGATCCCTTTATCATTATGATTGAGTTGAGGCCCCTCTGATAGATGGCATGTATTTAGAAGCTAAGCCCAGAACGATGTTGTCTTTAATTCGAAGAACTGACGTTGGTGGAAAATCGGATGTTAGGTAAGCATTTTCAACTAATGGTAAATACCTATGGAAATATAAGCATGTTTATATGTTTTATCCCAATCCCTAGCTAATCAGAAAATATATAGTAATCATATTAGTGGTGAGAGAATACTAAAGTGTTTTTGGTATATTCGAGAGTTTACCCTTTGGAAAAAAGTTAGTACGTCTTTAGTTTCAAGCTAGGTTGTCGCTTATCATGACTTAATTTTCTGTATTTTTTGTTGTATTTTTAAAACAATTACTTGTTTAAAACACCCAGATGACATTTAAGTGAAAATTCGACACCCATACCAGATTTCAAAGAGAAATTTTGATGTAACCAGTTCTGAAATATTTTTTCAGTAATTGAGTTGAATAGATTTTTACAGTGGGCTGAGCCGGTATCTTCAAGACAACTTTGACCACATATGGATACTACATATAAGTATTGATAATTTTGATCTTCTAGATGTTTCACAGGAAAACTATAAAAAGACTATTTAAACAAATAATACCAGAAACCTTCCTCCAAGTGAATTCATGAAAACATCGTGGGTTCTGTTGTATCTTAAGAGACAATCCGTCTGTTGTGAAAGGAATATGTGCTTAAGAACATTTTAAAAGTGTTTCACATAAATGATTTCATCATGAGGTCTTTATTCTATCCCTCTGGGAACTAGTTTTCTAAAACCCTTAATGATATAGAATAATAAAAGATTTCACAATGCCATTCACTGTTGATATCTGAATGGAAAGAAAAAGTGTAGGGGAAACTCAAAATGATATGCTGAGGATAAGAATCTACCAATTTAAAGTTTCAGAGGAAATTCATGGAGAGAGAGGAAACTTCAAAAAAATATGTTGTAAACACAAAACCTATTACTTTAAAGTTTCATCAAGAGTTTGTGAAGAGAGGGAAAATGCAAAATGATATGTTGAGGAGAAGAATCTACCACTTTAAATTTTCAAAGAGAATTGGTAAAGAGAGAAAAGTTGGAGTGAAGGAGTGAAAAATTAAGGTTATTTAACTCTTACACACAGATGTAATTAATAGACCGGCTACTACATTACTTCACTTAATTCAAAGAAGAAGAGACACAAAATGGCACAAGCAATACGAATCACCATCAAAATTTGTAGGAAACTTGCTGCTACATTCATTTACCAATCGGAAAAAGAAGTAGAAAATATAATCCCCAAGAGGTCCAGAACTTGGAACCCACCTTCAATCTTTCTCCCTTTCTTAAATACAAAAAAAAGTAGTTTGTAACTGCTCAAGCTTCTTGAAAATCCTAAACTTCCTAAACTATTAAACTACTAATTACATTACAATCGAGGGCACCATTGTGGCTTCGATATTAATCAAAGAAAACAAAATACACTACGAATATAATGCCTTTGCTGAGTCTGATTTTTTGTTGATGTGTCTCCTTCCGATTCGGCTGTGTTGTCCTAACAGTTTTCATAAATGCATCTCCACCCAACTCTGCCCATGATTTTGCATTTCGAATGCTTGTCATCATGTCACCTTCTAACCGAATCTGCGTATTCTTCACATTCCTGCTCTGTTTAGTCTTCTCTTCCCCTTTCCTCTGCTTCGGTTCACTTACCCGAGTCTCACTGCCCCCATTCAAACTTTCCTCCTTTATCAAGGAATTTCACTATATTTATGTTATAAACCTCCTTCTTTCCTCCATATTTGAAGACCTCTCGAGTTCTCTTTTGAAAGCACATTGCATCCACCCGACATCACACGTCGCATGCCATTGTTTTCAAGTTTTTCTTAGCACTTATCTTCTAAGACTTGCGATGTGTGCTATGCAACCGGGTCCCACTTGGAATCGCACATCGCACTTTGGTGAGTTTAACATGAACCCTTTGTGCTATCTTTTAAAACTTGCAATTTGCTAATGTGATCAAGTCCCACCGTCATCACATATCGCACTTCAGCGAACTTAACTCTTACTGCTGCACTTGTTCGTTAAAACTTGCGATTTGTGACTTGTGATAGGGGCCCACCGCATCGCATATCGCATTTCGACAATTATAACTCAAACCTTTGAACTTAAATTTTAAAACTTGCGATGTGCGGTATGCGGGCTAGGGCCACGCCAACTTTCCACATCATTTCCATGTCACCGCATATCACACTTCGGAAAATATAGCATTTACCTCCACGCTTATTCTTTAAAAATTGCGATTAGCAATTTTTGACTTAATCTCTGCCATTGGTCTCTTCCCCTTCAGATCTGCGATTTGATCCTCGCCATCTGATTGACTCCATTGGTAATCTTCTAAGTGTTTCTGTCTTAATCAATTTTTTTTCTCACTACCATCACTGCTCTGCAACTCTGCTATCCTTCCTGACCTTTATTCAATCTTTAAAAGTGATGACCTCTCCTGAGCTTGTGAATGAGCTCGACTCGACCTTGTCCAATGTGCAATGTTTTGAGCGTGCCCATCGGTCTAGCTCTTGAACTGTTCTACACGTCAATGAGCCCGACTTGACCCCTCCTGCACGCTTTTCTCCTTGCTGCTCCTCTGGCATAGATTACACCTCCAATGTTGTTGCTTCCTTGATTTTAGTTCTAGTGCACCTGTGATGCTGAATCCTCATTGAGCTTGTGGTTATCCTTTCGAGCATATTACAAATTTGTTTTTGAAATTTTAACAATTGTTCCTCAATAACCTTGAACTTCTTAGAACCTCTCTTGACTTTTAGCTGAGTCAAGTTAGTCTACAATATCTGGTTCCAACTGGGGACAACACTTTCGTAACAAAGTGCCAAGAAATTGTAGATCAGTAGCCTTTACTGGGCATGGAGTCAAATAGAACTTATAGAAAAATAGCCTTCATTGGGAATGGAGTCAATCCTAAATGTGAATTGATTCAGTATGAAATCCTCTTGAAACTTGCTACACTTTTGACTCTTCGTTTATTCTTATTTTGAAAACATTGAAATGAAAATACTACAATTAAAAATGCCCAACTTCTGAGCTTATTTATGCAAAACTCCTACATATGTATTTATCAGGGATAATTTTAAGGATGGAAAATTATCTTGAAGTTTAAAAAATTGGCGAATCTCACTAGTCCCTAATATGCAAACTATAAATGTTTATTGATGTATTTGTAAAGTTATTCAAATTTATAATGATATTATATATATTTTCTATATAATGTGGGCAATTTTTAATGTAAAATAATTTTGTATTGTAAAATTTGGGCGAATTATTTTTATAAAAAAATGGAAATTGACGAATCTTTTTTTTGGAAAAACCATGGAAAATTAGCCCACCTGCGAATATTAGCCCCTAAAATTTTCCATGGTATTTATGCCTGAACTCTATCAGGTGAAGCCATCCTTCCAATGCCACCAATCCAACATCTGCATGTTATACTTAGTGCTACCATACTGTGGAAATTTGAAAATCAAAACAGGGTTGTACAATGAAAATTTTCCAGATATAGAGCTTTCTACACACCCTTGCATTCTTGTTGCTGACAAAAGAAATTTGTCACATAGTTAGCCACCGGATCATAAGACTGATGAGACAAAATTTCGGCTGCCTCCTTTTCTTGAACGTCCAATTGTTTTAGACTTATTTGAACAGGGCAACTTCCTTGACTGTTTGAATCCTAAATTTTAGGTTGTATGTGAGAATATTGATTGTTGTTTTCTGCTGATAACCATTTAGGCCGGAAAGATAAATATAGGGTTTGTTCCTCATAATGCTGATGTTATTCATATAATGCCAATTCTTGATAAGATTCTTCCCCCTCCTACAAACACACCTGAGAAGCTCCACTATTTTCTCCTCTATTCAAGAAATCATTAAAATTATGAAAATTGTAATGATATTCCATGCTTTCAACGTGTAGTTTAGTTGAAATATCTTCCTCCTCTCCAGAAAAACTTAGCAAAAATTTGAATCCTTTTGAAGGATATTGATGGAGGATCGTGGGCAGCACCAAGGGTTTGAAAATCACCTTGGTTCCAAGTTACACAGAAGTGGATTTCTTAAATGAGGTAGAATGTTATCACCCAAAGACGATGAATCCTCACCTTTATGCCCAGATTGTGACATATTATATTCAAGAATAGTAATGCAATAGTTATCTCTTCTTTCATATTTAGGAGATGAAGTTGTGTCAAGGTCAATAATACAATAGGAATAAAAATATTCTTTCTCCAATAAAGAATGTACATTTTCGACCTTATAATATTCAGGGAAAATAAAGCAGGAAACAATATTCTTGATATGTGAGGGAAAATAGACCACCAAACTGATAGTGAAAAGTAAAAAGTCCTTTAAAAGATTCAAACTCTAATATCCGTTTTTTCCATGGTGATTTCTCATTTTCTTGCCCGCAGAACACCTCATCTAATGAAACCTTCAACAATAGAGTCGCCAAGTGAATAATACACAGCCAAATTTGTATCTAAATCTTATTCACCATCAAGAAATAGATTTCAATACCCAAGGAAAAATAACTTTGTATCTTCATCCCCAACAAAAACAAGAAAAAATGTTGTATCTTAAGAGGTAATCCCTCGGTTGTGAAAGGAATTAGTGCTTAAGAACATTTTCAAAGTTTGTCACAGAAATAATTTCATTATGAGGTATTTTTTCTATCCCTCTGAGAACTACTTTTCTAAAACCCTTAATGATCTAGAGTAATAAAATATTTCACAATTCCATTCACTGCTAATATCTGAATGGAAAGAAGAATTACAAGGGAAACTCAAAATTATATGTTGAGGACCAGAATCTACCACTTTAAATTTTTAGAGGAAATTCGTGGGGAGAGAGGAAACTTCAAAATAATATCCTGTAAACACAGAATCTATTTCTTTAAAGTTTCATTAGGAGTTTTTGAAGAGAGGGGAAACTCAAAATGATATGCTGAGGAGCAGAATCTACCACTTTAAAGTTTTAGAGAGAATTAGTGAAGAGAGAAAAGTTGGAATGAAGGAGAGAAAATTAAGGTTATTAAACTCTTACACACAGATGCAATTAAGAGAGCGGCTGCTACATTGCTTCATTTCATTCAAAGAATAAGGGACACAAAATGGCACAAGAAATATGAATCACCATCAACAGTTGCAAGAAACTTGTTGCTACTTTCATTTACCAATCAGAAAAAGAAGTACAAAATGTGATCCCCAAGAGGTCCAGAACTTGGAATCCCCATTCACTATTTCTCCCTTCCTTAAATAAAAACAAAAGAAGTTTGTAACTGCTCGAGTTGCTTGAAACTTATAAAATACCTAAATTGTTAAACTACTGATTACATTGAAATCGAGGGCACCATTGTGGCTTCGATCTTAATCAACGAAAACAAAATACACTAGGAATATAATCCCTTTGCTAAGTCTAATTTTTTGTTGATGTGCCTCCTTCCATTTCGGTTGTGGTGTCCTAACAGTCTATGTAAAGGTATCTCCACCCAACTCTGCCCATGCTTTTTCATTTCGAACGCTTTTCATCATGTCACCTGCTACCCAACTCTGCCTCTTCTATGCATGCCTGCGGTGTTTAATCTTCTCTTCCACTTTCTGTTGCGTCGGGTCACTTACCATAGTCTCACTACTTGCATTCAAACTTTCCTCCATTATTAAGGCATTTCACTGGCTTTACATTATAGTCCTCCTTCTTTCCTTAGGATTTGAAGACCTTTGGAGTTCGCTTTTGAAGCCACATCACATCTTCCCAACATCGCACTTTGCATGCCATTGTTTTCAAGTTTTCCTTAGCACCTATCTTCTAAAACTTGTGATTTGCACTATGTGATAAGGTCCCACCTATCATCGCACATCACACTTCGGCGAGTTTAACATGAACCCTTTGTTCTATCTTTTAAAACTTGCGATTTACAAATGCGATCGGGTCCCACCATCACTGCATATCGCACTTCGACGAACTTAAATATTACTTCTGCACTTGTTCATTAAAACTTGCAATTTGTGACTTGTAATAGGGCCCCACCGCATCACATATCGCATTTCGGCCATTGTAACTCAAACCTTTGCAATTAAATTTTAAAACTTGCGACGTGTAGTATGTGGGCCAGGGCCACGTCACCTTGCCGTGTCATTTCCACATCACCTTGCCACATCACTGCCACGTCATTTCCACGTCACCTTGCCACATCGCTGCCACATTAGCTTTCCATGTCACCACATATGGAAATTTAGCTAATTTAACATTTACCTCCGCACTTATTCTTTAAAACTTGTGATTTATGGTTTGCGATTTAATCTCTGTTGTCGGTCTCTTCCCCTTCAGATCTGTGATTCGATCCTCGCCATCCGATTGCCTCCTTTGGTAATCTTCTAAGTATTTATTTCTTAGTCAATTTTTCTGCTTCCTACTGTCGCTGATTTGCTGCTCTGCTATCCTTCGTGAGCTTTATTCAATCTTTAAAAATGTTGATCTCTCCTGAGCTTGCGACCGAGCCCGACTCGACCTTGTCTGGTGTGAAATTTTCTGAACATGCCCATCGGTCCAACTCTTGAACTATTCTACAAGTGAATGAGCTCAACTTGACCCCTCCTGCACGCCTTTCTCTATGCTGCTCCTCTGGCTTAGATTACGCCTCCAATGTTATTGCTTCCTTGATTTTGGTTCTGGTGCACTTGTGATGTTGAATCCTTATTGAGCTTGTGGTTATCCTTTCGAGCATATTACAGGTCTGTTTTGAAATTTTAACAATCTTTCCTCAATAACCTTGAACTACTCAGAACCTCTCTTGACTTTTAGCTCATTCAAGTTAGGCTAAAATAGGTTCTAAACAGCTTGAAACACATTTCAGTCAAACCTAGCCAATCCTCCCAAGGCAACAAGTCATTTCTGATGTTATATTTTGCAAATATCAAAAGTTTAAATATGTCTAAATCGAGATCATTTTACATCACAGTAAATGATGAAAGATGGTTTGAAATCATTACTATCGTGCCAAATTACTCTGGGGTAGAGCTAAAAATCTCAATAAAAGAAAAATAAGGCACCAAATTTGAGCTTTTGAAAGCAATTAACACTAGCAATCCATCTATAATCAACACTTTTGAATATTACTCAGTCGTTGACACGCAACTGGCAACATATTCACAAGACAGTAAGTTCTGACTAATACTGAAATGGTTGATATCCTAATTCAATGTCTAACCAGGTATTTCTTAAATTGCATTTGAAGCTCTTGAAGCTATCAAAAATAAGTTTGACATAAAATACTGGATTTCGGATCCTTGCTATTTGGTCCAGTGGGAAGGAATTGGCTGTGAAGATAGATCTTAGAGCATACGAATTTTTGAAATGTACATTTGGTTTCTTGATATGATTGTTTACAGAAACCTGATTTTATATTGGAAAACCATCTAATAATCGTCATGTTGCCTGAAATTTGTCTGGACACTATGTTACAGATGGATACCTGACTATTTTGGACAGTTGACCTAATTAATTAACATGTAAGAATAATATAATATATAAACCTTACCATATTTTTGGTTGAGGTCATAAAATTTACAAAAAAGAAAATAGAATGGGAGGCAAATTTCACTTTTCACTCTGTAGAATATAGATTCGTTGAGCCACTTAAGTGTTTTAACATGTTTTTCTACCCTTGTTCAATTTTAATCCATACTCCGAGAAAAGGAAAAATTATGTGGTTTTGTCAAATTTTGTTTTGTCATGTTTTTCTCCCCTTGTTCATCTTTTATCCATATTCTGAGAAAAGGAAAAACTATGGTGTTTGTCAAATTTAGTTTGGCTTATATTGATAAGTTTGGTAGAGAGAATCTAGTGTTAAGTAGAAGATAATGGATCAGATAAATTTATAAATTTAAATTTATAATTGCAGATTTAAATGTAGGTCGGAATCAATCATCCTTGCAAAGTGAGGATCATATCAATGATGAAGATGTTGATATTCAATCAGATAAACATCAGGATGACTTAGGTGCAACTGGAAAGTGACAACATAAATTCTAACAGCAAACAACACAACTAATTTAAAATCATCACCAAAGAAATATGATAATTCAAGTGTTGGTATATTCTCTTCAATAAGAGTGATTGCATCAATTCCAAGCAGGTGATTTCAAAGTGGATAGGAAGCATGTTCTAATACAAACTCTACAGATCTATTGAAATCATATCCAAAAGATGGAGCAAACATTGGGGTAATTGAAGGAAAAGAATATAGAAATGGATGTTTGTTTAAGTGTATTAACATCGACGTCTGACGAAATTTCTTCACGTTTTTTTGCATTTTTTCCACTTTGTTGCTGACCTCTCTTTGTCCTTTTTCTGTGTAAAGTCAAGACAACCATATTCATTTTTACGAAAAATTTTCATGAGGAAATTTAAGCTCTTGATCTAACACCATCGTGAAGCAAAGCCAACAACACTAACATACGATGACACTGGAAATCGCCTACTGCAGAGTAAGGATGAACTTGGAAGATCATTTTGTTTTGCAAGAGATAGTTGTTTTCTTATCGTTTTGATTAAGGATTTTATGTTTGAAAATTTGAAAACATTTTGTGTCAATTTTGATTTTCCTTTTAGTATGAAGTGATTAAGATGAAGATCGAAGTTTTAGAGTATGTTTGGGGAAAAGCTGGGATCTTTTTAGAAGTGGCTAAGAAAAATTATCTTTGAAGATTAATGCGATTATAATTAAAAAGGAACAAAAATTTACTTTTGGTCTAAAATTTTATGTGTTTGAATTTAAGATGGGTTTAAATTTAAGTTTCTCAAGAGGACCTCCCAAGTCACGGTCATAACATCAGTGCCTATTAATCATGGAGTGCCCCACCTATTCAAATTATTTTGTCTTTAACCCTTAAAGAAGGATTACAGACAGGGAAGGAAGGAATTGTTGTTTTATCTTGTCTTTAATCTGTAGTTTTTGGAAAGTTAAAGTGTTCTTAGGGTATCTTATTTAGATGTTATCTATCAATCTGTAATTTTTTGCAGTACATTTTAATTAATAGTTCTTTAAATCTTCATCTCAGGGTATGAACGTATTGCTGTATTTTTGTCAAATCTGTTCGTCTCTTCCATATTTTCTGACTTACAAAAATGGAGGAATGACACATTTAATACACACAATTTAAAAGGATGACTTGTGCGTTCTCAATATCTTGAGTTGAAAAAAATTGTAAATGCCACATATTTTATGCACACGATAAGAAATTCAGAGGTTTTTTTTCTCAGATGTCTGAATGGTGCTAATTTACATAAATGTTGTTGCAGGTTCACTATTGTTCAGGAGATTGCAAATTTTCTTGCTTCAGGTGAGTTTTTGTCCAAGGTTTGGAAAGATTGAATTGCTTCATGCTTGTAAAAATTGTTCGGAGAGCTTTACTCTGCGTGAGGATGAAGATGTTATATATGCTGCATTCCCTTCATTTCATGGAATAGAATATTTCATTGAATGTACTATGCCTTGGCTGAGGGACATGAGATGAAAAAAAAATACATAATGTCTTCTGAAACCTACCTGGTCTACATAATTACAAAATAAAGCTTTCATCCAATTACAATGGTCATGTTTGAGATTAAATACATACCTGGATTAAATATTAGCAACTGACCTCTACCTCAGCTCAGAATGGTGACTTTCATTGAAACTTTGACTACATAAATGCCTATACACCAGCCACTTGAAATAAACATTATCTGGAGACTATCTACATCTAGTGCGAATTTTCCTTGTAATACTCTCTGATGCACGTAGGATGTTTAATGGGTGTCTTTCTCCCTCGAATTCCATCTATTTTTGTAGTCTTCAAATTCTAATTCAATATCGTCATTTGGTGAACCCTCAATCCTGCATGTGGAGACGGACTAGAAAACATGCTATTTGAGCAGCTACTATTGAGCTTGATTTCGTTTGAAAGCCCATAGCCCCAAGACCACAAGAATGGGTGAAATTTCCCTTTTCTAACCTCTGCAGATCACAATCAATACCCCTTTCTTGAATATTTTAGATTTTCCCTGATTGACTTCAATGCAATCTGAAACTCAAAATCGGTGTTAAAAGTCGGATCCTTATGCAAATTCTTCTTCGGCCTTGACTACAATTCTTTTTGGGGTTCCTTTTAAATTTTGAATATTTGAAGACTCTATATCAGAAATGCACTTTTACATAACACCCTGAAAATAATAATCCTGTCAATATTAAAGAAGCTCCAAGTGCACAATGACTCTAGATATCCTACATAATTTTTTTTTCATGGCCACTTAGGATCACAACTGCATAAATGCATCAAGTATTGAGAAGCACCTGAATTTTATACACCATCAATATTCAAAGCATCAGTTTTGTTACATCTCCAAAATCTCAGTCATAGATGGAGATGCAAAAGAATCTAGCCAATCAATATTCAAAGCTGTCAATCATTATATAGAGAGGGGGCCATTTTCGTTCGTTTTAGCACCACTTCCATTATACCTGCAACTCATCCCACATTATGAAACTCTTGCTCTAGTTTCTCAAATAGGAAAATGGATCCATTTCTTCAGTCCCCGCTTGAGTATACCTCATCTGATTTGAACTCACCTAAGTCTTCTTCCTAAGTCCTTCTCGCTCGGCTTAATCTCACCATACTCGGCTTCGAGTAACAACTTTTTTTTCATAAGCCACCAAGTTTTCGTTCATAAGCCATGATATTCACAGAAGTTCGTGCACCATGATAGATGTCCCCCAAAAGGATAGACTTTTGTCATGTTTCGTACATTTGTACATCATTCTAGGGTAGATTTGTATCATCAGTGTACATCATGACGTAACCTAAATCAATTGAAAATATACCAAAATTTTATTCTCTGTCAAATGTTTCACAATACCCATCATGGAACATAGGTACTCTTGAGTAGTAAATAAATAAAACTGTTAAATAATATTTCTGTTGAACTCATCACAAGATTTTACAGAATCTGTTTCTTAAAATCAATAAAGATGAACAAAATTATAGAAAATGGCATTAAATTTTTGTCCCAAAATCAGGGTTGCCATGATGGTAGTGGTAGTTAGTTGCAATTGCACCAACTGCCTCATCAACAACACCGATGGTTTAAGTGTCCCAACGAAGGAGATGTTGCTAAAATTTCCACTCGAAAAGATAATGGAACCAGTGGTGATTGAATTTGCCACCGAATGGAGAGAATGGATCCACCCATAAATTGAACAATTAAAATTTTAAGAGATATCACATTTAATGCCAAAATAACGGACGGGACAGATGTCAGGAAGAAATGAAAAGAGTAGATTGAATTGGGAAGTGATCTGATTCAAAAGGAAAGGTCTATCGACCTAATAAATATATTATATATGTTATTTTTTTATTATATATGTTAAAATTTGAATGTAGTAGATTCAGGTATTGAACCATACAAATCAAAGTTGAACTCCCTCTTTCTTGTCTACAGTAAATTATAATGACAATATACTAAGTATTCTATCACTCTTTCTTCTTCTTCTTCTCTTGTTGTTGGGTACAATCAACGTATTTGCAAAAATATAATAATAATACACAATATAAAAAAATATGAGTATAACTTAATGATAGATATTTATTTTCTTTTTTTATTTGTATATATGAAAGGTTATTATATTTAACTATATCAATAACTATGACTAGTTTGAAACAAGACTCTCAAAATTTTAGTGGAGAATATTTTCGAGTATTATTAATGATATTAAATCATTGTATTATAATAAAAGTATATTAATAATTTCCATTATTTATATGTATATATGATGGGAAGTTATGGAAAAAAGGTAATTTCATGGAAACTTAAAAAATAACACAATTATATTGTATATTCTAAAATATTGTGAGTACTATTCACTAATCAAATGTTGAGACTTATTTTCATGTTAAGAATTTTCATGGTAAAGTGAGATGAATCTTTATTGTTAAATTTTTTTTTAATTTTTCTTAATGTATATATATTTAATTAACATATTAAATAATCTTATTATTATAATAAGAATGATGTTAATGTTACCATGGATTGATGTCTATGGTTATTTATGAGCAATTTAATTTATATGGTTACCCTAGTTTTTAGGTAGATGGATACTATTTAATCTCCTCAAAATTTTCTATAATATTCCTAGCAATAATGACAATTCAAAAGTTTTAAAATTATCAAATAAACAGTTATGTTCATTCTTCTTGTATAATTAAACTCATTAATTAAAAAAATGTTAAAATGAACATGAACTATGATTTTTTAGGCATGTTTATATAAGTGAGAATATTGACTCATATTATTGAAACAAATCCTATTTACATGTTGAACATATCCAAGGTAAATAATATTTCTACATGTTTTCTTAAATGTATAAATATTTAACTTATATAATGATTTTTTTCAAACATTACTAATAATTTAAAATAAAGTTATAATATAGTTAGTTTCTTATTTTTTTTTAAGTTTGGTAATGTGAGATGTATTATGAGGTAATATTTTTGACATGTATGTGTGTTTACAAGTCATTTAATTTATATAGATGTCATAGTTTCAATTCATATTTCTATTCAAAAGATGTATCTTTAACGTGCTCCAAAATCTAGAACAAATAGACTATGATTTTTATTATTTTAGTTATCTTTTAACAAAGAAAAATAATTACTTATCTATTTAATCATACTAAGTTTGAATATTAATTATTAATTTTCTAACTTCTTAAAAAAAAATTACTATACGACTAGTATCATGAGAATCATGGAGGAAGATTGAGTTGATCCAAAAGCAATTTATAACCTACAACCTCAATGATTAAGGGAAATTATCCCTACCACATTCTCTTGATTGAAGCTAGCATTTTCCCCCTTGTAAGCATGGTTGTGATTAGATACGCCATGTATAAGAAGAAGTTATACAACATGGAAGCCAAGAGGTTCGCAAAAATTGCTTCTAACTCTACTCAAAATCCCCAACTTTGGCTCAAGTAAGGTTGTGATAAGGATGTCTAGGTTTGTCTAGACCATTGGGAGTAAAGGAGGAGATCATCTTTGAGAATAAATTTAGATAATATTAAAAATATTATTACTTCCAAATTTATGGATGAATAGTAGGATGAAAAATAATAGAGGGAAAAAGGAAGCTAAGGCATTACAAGGAGGTTATCAACTCCGTCCTGGTAACCATAATTAATTTTCTATCCATAGGAGTTGTAAGAAGAAAATGAACACATTGTGAATATAGGAACTAATTTTGATGAACTTCAATGTGAAATAAGATGTTGGTAGAAGATCCTATCACCTTTAACTTTTGCGACAGTAACAGGGTTGGATTACCTAGTTCTTACTCACATTCATTCTAATTTTCAAAATCTTTAATCTTTTCCACACCACCAACCTTCTTAGCTTGTTAATTAAACAAAAATGTGGTGATCTAGGAATGCTTCTCTCACTTCTTTTAGATCATAAAAATAAAATATTAAAGAATCTTAATTAATCTCTTATTTCCTTCAGATCCAATAGACCATATTGATCTTATGGACATTAATTATAATATTATATGTCATCTTCTTCCTTCAATATTATTAACAATTACATAACCAATAGTTTAATAAATTTAACAATAATTCATCCTAATAATTTAATATTAATCGTCACTATTTGGTCATTAAGAAATGAAGAATAAGACTATGGATGATACTAATAACTAGTAATTATTAATATTTTAATAAATTTGAGCTTTCGTTAATATTAACTTTACATTTTATAAGCGAAAGTTACAATTTAAATTGGTTATGTGTGTGGGGAACGAAAGAATATTATGAATTGTATATTGGACGAATGTGTGATGAAATGAATTTAAAATAATAATTTTTTTTTAAGGGTATTGTAATGATTTTTTTAGATTGTAAGTTTAAGATGTGTACTTTATAAAATTTCAAAATTTTAAAGATATTTTAGGGAATTGAATTTATTTATATATTAAAAAATACATTGTGAATAAAAAAAATGATAAATTTCCTAAGAAAACAAATTATTTAATAATTAAATTGTGTTACTCTTTACATTTTTTTTACAACAAAATATTTTTTAATAAATATATCAATGAATAATTCATTCATATATATATATATATATATATATATATATATATATATATATATATAATTTTATTTTTGAGTGTTTTATGGCTTAGTAGGGGGTGATCTTATAGCATTGTAAATGTTTGTAGACTTTTAAACGTAGGGTCAATTAAAAGATAATAAATCATTAAAAGTAATATAGAGTCTCATATAGAAGAGATGTTTCAGTGCATGTAAATAAGTGTAAACATTTAAATATTGGATCAACTAATAATAAAATATTTTTTTTTCTAAATTACTCTACTTCTATTATATCATGCAGTCCAAAATATTGAGTTGGCAAGCCAATTCCACAAGGAATTTTTTTTTTCAAAACGAAAAAAAAGGGGGCTACCCCAGACAGGGAAACCAACCCAAGAGAATAGTTCATAAAGTCTAGAATATGCTTCCCATAGTTGGAAACTAGCCTTGTGAATTACATGTTTAAAAAAAAAATAGAAAACTAGAAGCAACGAAGTAGTAGAAAATTGAATGGTAAGAGAAAGAGGCACACAAAAGTTAAGTTGTTGGAGTATTATCATCCTTTTCCGGTGGTTGGAACGGATCCTCCTCAGTTCTGTACGCGTATTCAGACTTAGCGTCCTCTGGCTTGGAAGCTTGGGCAATCGACGGAGGAAGAAGCATCGTGTGGGCAATTGGCGAAGGGGGGGAAGACACATGAGCCTCGGTATTCGCACTGGTGCCATTCTCATCTGAGCTCGAGCTACCATGATCGTTGTTCAAGGCAGGAGGTGGGAGAGATGGTGGAATTGCGACATCATTTCCTGGAGCGCAGACCGGAGGCAGAGGCTTCACAGGGAGATTCATGGAGGTGAAGAGACAGGCGAGCGGTCAGATTGATGGGGTCCAAAACTTCTGATTCCTCTCAGTCGATCGAGAGATTCACCGTTAGGCCTACATAAATAGATATGAGTGGCCTGGAGGGGAGACCCCATCCATCGCCTATGCGGTACCACATGCAGTGGCGTCGGGGCATGGCGAAGGAGCAAGAATGGGGCTGAGACAACTCAGGGAGCACTACATCACAGCGGGGAGCATAGGGAGATTTGAATTCCAGAGAAAAGTGAGCAGTGGAGGAGGGAATCAAGCAGTGGAGAAAGGGCTTGGTGGAGGCACAAGGAGCATCAGAACGAAGCCAAATGGAGATCCGACTGCCGAAGCGAGAAGCACGGTGAGCAAATTTATGGACCATGGAGGGTGGAAAAGGCATGACAGGTAGAGTTAATGAGCATAGGACTGTGTTAATGGGATAGTGCATTGAGGAGGTCAATGGGGGACGTTCAAGGGTGGCGAGTAAACTCCCCACGCACCAGAATTTACGCTGGATAGGGTGGCCATGTGTGTCCGCGTGATGAGGACAAGTGTCTCGCATGTGCTTGGCCATGTCGCTGCCCTCTTTATTGCATATTAACACCCGCATCCGGGGAATTAATAATAAAATTTTAAAAGTAATAAATTTGATAAAGTTTAATTTCTCATATAGAAATTTTGTTTTTATTAATGTACATAATATACATATCATATTAAAATATATAACATATAAACATAAATTAAGAACCATTTTATCATATAATTATTCCATAATCCTATTTAGATTTAATTAGTGAGCAGATAAAAACTCATTACTTACAATATGCTTGCAATATAACAAGATTCTTAAACATAGATATTATTAAGTTGTAAATAGACTTTCTTGCAATATTGTGGGCCAATACCATGGCTTATCAATATCACATGGCCAAAAACCATAACTTTTTTCAAAATAAAAATATTTTTTAAATATTTTGTTTTAACTTTATTTTATATCATTTTGTAATTAAATCTAAAAGAAAAAATGTTATAATTATTTTTGAGATATATGTAAACTCTCAATAATAAAAGGCTACCAAGATTAATGACATGTTGTAATATTTGCAAATGAGTGTAAACATTTAAATGTTAACTCAATGAACAATAAAATGTTAAAAGTAATAAAAATAAATAAAAAAAAATTATTGTAATTTTTATTAACAAAATTAGGAACATTTTTTTAGAGAAAAGAAAATTAGAATATAAATATCACATTAAACTATATCACATATAAACAAAAATTATAAATTAAGATCTATTTTACCACATAAAATAAAATAATGATTCTATAACCATATTTAAATTCAATTAATAAGCATATAAAAATATAATACTTACAATAAAATCTTAACCATGGATATTCACCTCCATTTTATTATGAATATTATTATGTTGAAAATATGTTAAATATGAATACTTTTAAATAGAGAGATAGAGATTTGAAATTTATATGGTATAAGTAATATTATTAAGAATCAACATAGATCGATTTTAACTAAGAATCCTAAGTGATGAAAGTAATTAAATTTCTAGAAATATAAACCTTTTCTTGAGACACTAAAATAATTACATATTAAAAGATTTGATCCTCTCAATACTTAATAAATCTAAAATTAAAATAAATTTATAAAAAATAAAATAAAATCTATCTTTATACTACTTAAAACATAATATCTAAAAATAATGTCATCTCTATGTAACATTATAATTCTAAATAACGAAACGATCAATCTAAAGAACGTCTGCAATTCTAACCTCCTTTGATTAAATGAAAACCTGAATTCAGTGAAAAAGATTATAATCGGGTTATATTGAAATTATAATTGGGTTATATTGAAATTATAACTTTTAATATTTATTAGAATTCAACAATAAGTAATAAGTAATAGTTTAATGAAATGATTGAAAAATTGATATAACA
Source organism: Pinus albicaulis (assembly GCA_034641835.2). Lineage (NCBI taxonomy): Eukaryota > Viridiplantae > Streptophyta > Pinopsida > Pinales > Pinaceae > Pinus > Pinus albicaulis. The sequence goes on along the minus strand of JAXQQM020072882.1, from coordinate 114,013 downwards.
TATATTTATATTTATAAATTTATCAATTGCTATATAGCAGCTAGTGATTGTTTCTTAATTTAAATATAATTAAATTGAAGTAAAAATAAGGAATTTAATTTACTTTTAAGGTTTAGAATCTAGTCAATCTTGGTTTTACTTAATTGTAATTATGCATTGTGGCGGTGGTAGTGGAAAATATAATCTTACTCAACTACAATAATAATGCCTTATTGTAATAATAATGATTTTGTTGAGAAGGTTGTCTAGAAAACTTTACATTTTCTTAAAGTATATTTTAAAGGTAGTTGTTCCAGATATATCTCTAAAAGATAGGAAAAATATGTTCCTTTAAAATAATATAAATATTAAAAATGGAGTCACTTTATTTACTTAATTATTTGTGTTTTGAATTAGTAACCATTTTAATTTATTACTAATAAAATGTTTACTCATTTCCTATTTGTATTAAGAAAAATTATATATTTTTACTATAATTTTATTTGTCTCTTAAAATTCATTTCATTTTCATGTACTTGAACCAAATTTTGTAATAAATAACTAGATAATAGAAATAACTAGGTTTTGTTATATATATATATATATATATATATATACACACACACACACACATTTATATATTTTTAATATATATTAACAAAATATATAGTTAAAATCAATTTTCACTTAATTATTAATGAGTTTATCCTATTATATTTGTTAATGATAAAAAAAATTAATTTCACAAATAAAATTTTAATTAAAAATATTTATAAATTATAAACTTGTTAGTAAATAATATTTATTATAAAAGTAATTTAAAAATTAAAAAATTAATTAATTACATTCTAATTAAGTAAAGGTGAATGTGATTTCATTTTGTTATTATTAGTTCTTGGGCAAAGAAGTAATCAATTTAACATTAACTAATATAAAGAATACATATTTTGATACTTGCAAGTCAATGTAGAGTAGGTAACAAAATTCTTGACTTCAAAGCTAAATTTAACAAAGTTATATAATCTTGGAATTAATAAACTAAATTTAATATAATAATCTTGTTTCTAGGTTAATCCTCTTATTTCATCATGCATGTCAATGGAAATTTTTTGAGGATTAAACATAAAACTCACAATAATGTACCATATTTTGTAATTCATATTATGTTGATTGAGAAAACCATTCTTTTAATCATCTTTTTTTCAATGTTATATCTTAAATTATTTAAATTAATTGTAATATTGTACAATATTTTATCTTTAATCTCTTAGTTGTAATATTGTATAATATTTAATTTTTTAATTTTTTTGGTTAATAATAGTAATAAAATTTAAAATATGAGGGGTAACCTTTAGTTTTGGAATATGACATTTGGTTTATTGTATGAAACTAAATACGAATAAATAGAATCTGAATAGGTGAATATCAAGGAAACTGAACTCTATTAGTTACAAATTTATAACATTTGGGATTTTTAATCATTATTAAATGCATTAACATTGTTATTTGGGATTTTTAATCATTATTGAATGAATTAACATTGTAATTACATTATTTCATTGACCCGCCTACCAAATTGGACATTGATTGTAAGGATTTCAATTTTTTCTAATTCTTAGATTTAAACGATAACCATAGCACTATCTTGACTCCAAAAAAAAATAAGCATAATTTTTTAAGTCAAGTGTGACGTCACACAGTGATTTCCCTCACTTCGCATAAAACTAACATGTTTTTTCATGCGTGAGGATATAGCTAGTATGTTTTTAATAGCTTGGGGAAACAAAATATGCAAAGACAAGATTTTATATTGAATATTTATTGCATAAAAAATATGCATGGATAGGCTTTTATGTTAAGTACAAATTTCCATTGATTATAGACTTTTATATTACATGCAAATTTACATTGAATGTAAATAATCAATGTATGAGGAAAATGCATGTGAAGATTACATATAAGGGTGAATAAGTCACATTATTTTTTAAAATATTGTGTGTTTATATGTTTTATGTGTGTTAAAAATATTTGGAAATATTCTATGGTTTTTGTGTGCATGAGCCTAGGTTAAAATACATTTATTCTTTTAAAAATATTTGTTGTGCAATTAGTGGAAGGTCTTTATGGTTTTTTATGGGAAAAAAAATTCCTGGAAAAGGGTCACATGTGAACTTTGCACAACCAAAGAATAATTATTTTCCTAGATCTCTCGAAAAAATAAACGTGAATTTACATACTCAAAGATTAGTTGATTGTGGTAAATCTATTTCTACACAAAATATTATAGCTATTGTGAAAAAAAATATATATATTTATGCAAAGAGATTGTTGTACCCTCCTTTTTTATTTCTCTTAAGCTTCATATAACTAAGGGGTTGAAGTGCAAAGTGCAACAGAGTTTCAAGCCATCTTTTAGAGTTGTAGATAAAGCTCAAATACCATATTAGACCCACTCTACCAGAAATTGTTATGGACAGGCTTCCCAACAATGTAAAGAAGTATGAAACTGGCCTTTTGGATCAAAAGATAACGATAGTCAAAGTTGATCTCGTAAAATTCAATATCGTGGAATCTCACAACTCGTTATAAAACAAATTTTGATGAAGTGGTGGGGACCAGGAACCAGGGATCCATCAATTGTTGGAGTCGGGGATGTCTACTAATGGAACCCATAATAGAAATTGGAGGCATATACACAGTGACCCAGGAACCTCGTAACCTGTAGGTACATTTATTATTGAAGGTGTCAGAATGAAACCATTTACAGAGGGATTTCTCACATAACAAAGGATAGGGAGGGCCTTCTCTCTCTCCTCTAACATGATAGGTGGAAATTTTTCATTAGTAAAAGCTGATGTCAGCAACCACCTATTGGGAGGTGGATACGTGGTGGCCAATTTTGAACTTTTTAAATACCCAAAGGGACTAGATATCAATGACACCTAGATCAACCATAAGGTGATATGTGGCCTTGTTGATGTCAACATGAAGTCATCCCTACGATATACCCCAGAAGGTCAAAAGACACATAAAAATTTCTAATTGTATTTTAAAAGGAGATGAGCTTCCAGGGCCATGGGACCAAAGCACTAAGGAATCTAGGTTTGAGCTCAATAGTAAGCAATGCCATTCTCAGCACGGAGGAGTTGCCAAGTAGCAGTGGGCCTTCCCTCATGTCTCAAATACAAATGATTAAGGAGCGACCACCTATGGAGAGGATCACTGCCCATCTCAAAGAAACCTCACCTAAGAGGAGCTCTGATGGATAAAAAAGTACGATAGTTAAGCCAACACTTGTGTAATAACTTTGGGTTAAAATTTCTTTGTATGGAAAAATACCTATTGGTTCGGTCAAACTAAGCTAAAATAGACCCTATCAACGTTGGTCAAACTTGACCTGTTTTTAAGAAATCCCTAGGAAAACGGGCAGAATTAGTATTTTTGGGGATTTTCATGATTTTTCTCTTGAGTTTCTCTTCCTGAAGATAGTACTGTGGGGAAGGAAGACCAGGATGTCCTAATTTAGGAGCCTCTTCCTTTGCTTACTACATCTTGAATTAAAAAAAAATTAGTTAGATCTTATATTTGTAATATGAATTTCCATTATTTTCATCTAAACAACTACTTACTACATTAGTTTAATCTAAAATTCCATATTCTTTGGTTTGATTCTAAGTCTACAAACCTGGATTGACAAGTGAAACACCTACATTAGTTTACTTAGTAAATTGACCCAACATTTTTGTCGTTGTTTCTGGGGAAGCACACTTAGATAAAGTTGGATAGGAAGATTGTTTAGAGGAAAAAAAAACATTAAAAAATAAAAATAAAAATAAAAATAAAATAAAAAATTCAATATGGTTATTGATGACATAGAAATTAGGAAGGTAGTTCCCCAAAACAAAAGCCCCCCCCAAAAAAAAACTAAATAAATACAAAATCCATTTGCAAAACAAGATCTACAAAAAATGATGTTAAAGAAGTCATTTAGAGAGGCACCACAAGGATCTTCTTAAATCCTTATCCACAGTTTAGAATGATCACTAGGGATGAATCTTCATTTCAAAATATAGAAGAGGAGCAAAGCATCCATGAAGAGGATCTACAAGAAGAATACCTAGAAGCTTCTTCCAGTTATCTTTGTAAAGAGATAAATGAGTTATGGATCACATGCAATGAAGTTCAAACAATAGATCTAAAAATTGAAGAATATCTATCATATGCACAAGATCCATTATGCATTCATGATTTTGAACAACTTCCACAAAAAGAACTTTGTGATATGACAACTAAGGAAAGCCAAGAAAACAAAGATAATTTCAAAACTTGGTTTCAACTAGTCACTAGGCCACAACACCACTCCATTTTTCAATATTCCTTAGCATCAAATATGTATGATCAAATAATTTTGCATGCCCAAGCATTCATTAAAGTATATTTTCAAACTTGGATGTGAGTTTACTTATGATCTTGTTACACAAATGGATGCATTGGAAATTATCTTATACTTGAGAGAATAACTTATTTTTAAAATAGAGTAGGATAGAATAGAATAAAAAAATAAATGGGTGGAATGAGTTAACAATAATACTTTTGGTTTGAACTCTCATGAATAAATCTTCACCTCATTGTTCAATACTCATTTGGAAGGATTTCATGAAAAAATACATTAAGGACAATATTATTCTCGATAACCGTATAGGATCATTTTTAAAAGGACATTTTTAAACAAGGTATCTTTTGAAATCTAGTTTTTAAATCCATTTTGAATTTTTCAATTTGGATTAAAAAAATATATATATGATCAAAATAAAAACTAGGTCTGAAGTGAAATTTTGAGGATAGAGTTAGTACAACCTTGATTTGAGGGGTATACTGGAATTTTTTTTACATGATATTCATAGGGTATATAAAACTTGGAATATAGTTTCCAAATAAATTTTAATCACCTCAATCTGACATCATATAAAAAATCTATGCTCAAAATACTAACTGCATGTCGAAAAATCTACATGGTGACAGCTTTAGGTCTTGATTGTTCCTTGGAATATTTCACATATCAAATCATCTTATTTTAAAAACAAATTTCTAAGGGAGATATATATTGAAGTCTATTTTATGACACAATTTGGATAATCTCATTTTAAGGCCAGGTGAAAACGTTATTCCACTTTTAGTGACTGCATGTCTTAAAATCAACATAGTCAAACTCTGCCTCCTAGGTCGGTTCATAAATTTTTTTATGATTTCAAAAGTAATTATTTAAAAAAATTGTTTCTATTGGATAGAAAAAAATTAATCTACCTTAATCTCCAAGTGGAATCACATCTATCTTATCTTTAACGAAAAATTTACACTCCAAATAGTGACTGTTGGTCTAGTAAAAAATTCACAAGAAGCTCTATCAAACATGGTACTTCTCATCATTTTTACCATATCATTTTAGACCGTTTTGAAACCCTGTTTATAATAGATGTATCCATATGAATTCAATTCAAATTTTCATTCAAATCACTCTAGTTTGACATAAAATGAAGATTTTTTGAACAAAATAGTGCTAGGAGATCTAGGTTGCCCACCATTCCTTAAGGGGTAAATAAATGAATTTTCTTTGTATATCATCTTTGGAATTTGTTTTCAAGCATTGCCTTTAATTATTTTTTGAATAATAGAGACTATAAACCTCTTTTCCTCCATCATCTAATATTGTATTGTAGATAAATTCTTTATTTTTGTAGGTCATAAGAAGATTTAAGAGGACAACTCCATGGACAAAGGACTTTTCAAAGTCATTTTTTAAAAAAATTCATATTTTAGAATATGAATAAAAATATTCAATTCAAAGCAAAGTGGATTCACCTGATTTTGAGTTCATCCAATGAAATTCAAACTCTTGAAGCTTGCTTCTAGTTTCTCACTAACAAAACCAACAACCCTACAGGATGATCGAGATCGAGGAAAAAGACATGAAGCTGATAGTAAGAAGAAGAAGTCATGTTTTGTACCATGTCAAGTCACATCAATTTTCAAAAGAAGCCTTTCATAAGACATATTTTTCATGATATCATTCATCTACCATATTGTACGTTAAGTTCCATAATCATGCATGTTGAAGTCTAGACCTATTATCTATCTATCTATCCATCTAATCTTAGATAATGACTTCAAACAATCTTAATTTCATAAGCATTCCATATTTCCCGACTTCATTATACCCCACCTCCATCTAGAAAATAAAAAAAATAAAAAAATGTCAAAAATAATAAAGGAGTTTGTTTGTGAAAATTCAAGGAACTGACACAATACAAAACTCGAATTCATATCAGAAAACCAACTTGTATGGCCAATATGAGTTCTCTATTGTGTTTTACATTTTATTAAATTTCATTTTTTCAGAAACAATCTTCCAAAATTCAAAGAATTGAGGACAAGTCTCAAAATAAGCAAGGGAGAAGATTCATAATAGACCAATAAACTATGAAAATAATTTAATAACAAGAAGTTGTATTACAGAAGCGACCTGAAAAATATCAATATGTTATTGAATAAATAACCTGAAACATCATAATGTACATCAAGGGAATCTGGTAAGTAGCTACAAGCACCTACAATCCATCAAAACTAATCTTTGAAGTCAAAAGAACTATCATCATTAAAAAAAGAGAGTCAAGTGTTGACAGATTAGCAAAGTTCATCATAAAAAAAATGAGATTTACAATGAGCTACTATGAAGGAAAGTACTATAAGTGTAAAAAGTGTTCTTAAAACGTTTGATTTTGAAAAATTTTCTAGGATTGTTAAACTAATTAACAGAAAAACCTGGATATGCAATACTCGTGAATTCATTATCCTACATCCTATTAAATTATCCTATACCCTATTACATTATCACCCTACATTAAAACCATTTCATTCATTAACCAACTTCATGATAACCTTACATTCACTCATCATAATCCTACATTCATCCTCCTACATGAGCATTTTTTACCAAATTTTGGCCCCCTTTTTTTTTCCCTCAAGGAAAATTTCCTACAAAACAACAATCAAACACGGGCTAGTATGGACAATAAAAGTGAAATATGAATTTATATTATCTATCATGATATATATATTTTTATCTACTCTATTTATGGATTTGAAATGAGCTTCAATGGTCATTTCAACAAGAGTCATATTAAAAGAGCAACAAATGCATCATGTGTTAAAAGAACAAATGAGATGAATAAATTATGAGAAAAACGACTTGAAAAAATCATTAAATGGATATGCATTGAGAGAAGCATGAAGATAAAATGATGATATTGAAAGAGCATTTCAAAGAGCATCATGAAGAAGAAATATGCATAAAAAAATGATAAAAAAATGATTTGAAAAAAAGGGACATTTGTATTCATAAATGGAATGGGGAATTTACAATAACAAAATTATATACATGAGTGTGTATAAAAATGAAAATTATGCATATAACCTAAGATGGTGAATAGAAGGCACATAGAAACCTTTGAAAATCAATTTCAAAATAAATTTGGAACATAGAATGGTCAGAGAAAAATGTTGAAAGTTGGATAACTACTAAGCCATGGTGGAATTCAGTTCAAAAGATACAAATCCTAACATAGAAGCTCAGGGAGGCAACAAAGGCTCAGAATTCAAAATGTTACACATTTCTATTCCAAGAGTGACATTCATCAACACAGAAGCAGAAAGGGAAAAAAAAAAAAAAATCGAAGTTTCTAAGGTATATGGTGTTGAAGAGATCTGGAGCATATCCTTGAAAAATTCTGAGTCTCATTAATTACACTAGAAAATTCTAAAATTGAGTTGTAAGTCACAAATCCCCTGGATCATGGTGTTTGAGTTTAATTGGGAATGCAGATAAGTTAGTTTTTAAACAACTGCCAATTTAGATAACAAATCAGAGTTTCCAAGTGCATAGTGGCACCAAGAGATAGTGTTAAAGCTATAAGTGTGTTAGTGTTTCATTCCAAAATCTCATTGTCAAGCTATGAGTTGTAGTGGTATTAAAAATCAGTGATTGTTTCCTTCTAGAATTTGATTTTGAATTAAAACTGGTATGAGACCTATTCTATTAGAACTCGACTTCCAAACATTGCATGCAGAGTAGCGAGGGTAATTTTTGAAACCATTTTTTAGAGGCAATGTAATTTCATTCTAGAAATCGTTTTTTTAGAGTAGAACAATGAATTTTAACTCCCAAAATTTTTCACATTGATGGGGACGAAATTTTTCAGAATCAAGTGATGGATTAAAGAAAGAAATAAAACCGTGATCAGAGGAAGTTTTACAGATAGAGAAGCTCAAGGCTCAAAGAAAATAAATCGATTTTTCAAAAGATAGAGTAGAGAAAAAGACAAAATATTGTTTTTTTTTTTTTAAGATGTGAAAGAAAGTTGATTATTTATTTTCCAGATTTTTATTTTTGAGGAGAATTATGTAGCTGAGCATAATTGTGATTGCCCTGTAGGTTGATTTTCATTTCTATTTCAAAAAATTGATTTCTCAAAAGGCAGTGAATGAATGAGTTTTTATGTTGCATGTAGTGGTTGACTTGAACATTTTATCCAGCATTCGATTTCTTGGATGACAAAGAAGGTAAATTAAAAGAAAAAAATCCAGATTTATAATTTCCAAACTTAAAAATCATTTTTGTTTCTCCAACATTTTGGTTTCTCCAGATAAGATCACCTTTAGCATTTTGATTTCTCCAACATGACGTAAATTTCCAGCATTCGATTTTTAAGAAGGCAGAGAAGGTGAATTTAAATTGTTCAGATTTAAAAAAAAATCAATCTCTAGCATTCAATTTTTGAGAAGACAGAGAAGCTGAATTTGAAAACAATTGTTAAGATTTGTGAAAATTTCCCACTTCGCAGAATTGATTTCTTTAATATACACAGTGAGTGGCCATTAAAAAATGTCAAGGCCTGTAGAATGTTTTCAGAAATCGATTTCCAAAGAGAACATATGCATATTTTGGTTAATTTTTTTTTTGAGATATTAAAATCTTGTTATTCCGGAATTCGATTTTCAAAATAAATTTAGACAATTTGATCCTCAATACAAAAGAGATAGACAAATTTAGGGGAAATTGATTTCAAAAGAAAAGTGGTTCTATAAAATCAAATTTAAAGTTAAAGAGATTCTAGAAAATCGATTTTGAAGAAGACAATAAGTTTCCAGAATACAAACAGAAAGTGCATCCAGTGGCAGAATTTTTCAAAAGGAACAAAGCAACTTAATCAAAATAAATTTTCAAAAAAGAGAGTGGAGTAATCATTTCAGAAAATCAATTTTTCTTAAGAAGGAAAAGTGGCTTTTCATTGCAGAAGATTGAATTCAAGAAAAAAAAAGGCTAATTCATTGCCAGAAAATCGATTTCAATTTCTAAAAGAAACAGAGAGGAGTAAATAATAATAAAATTGTTCATTTCCAAATTTAATTTTAATTTTTTAGGAGACAGAGAGGGATAATGAATAATTTTTTCTAGAATTCATTTTGATTTTTGAGGAGACAAAGAGGGGTAACAAAAATCATTTCGAGAATTCATTTTTAAGTGTTGATTTTAAATGTTGAGGGAACAATCAAACTTGTAGATGTCCAAATGGAAAGTGAACTTATTTTCGAAGAAGAGGATAAGAAGATTGTTTTCAAAGGAATTTTGACCGATTATTTTCCAAAAAAGGGTGTTTTAAAGTTTTAAAATAAAAAACTTTCCTCCAAATGGCAATTAAAACCGCAGGTGGAAACCCCTGTTGGGAAAAAACTGAGAGGGGGTGAATCCGTATTTAGGGCTGAACAATTTTTCTTTTCTTTCTCTTAAAACCATATGTTACAGTACTACATCCAACATGTATGTCCAGATATATTATTATATCTTTACTTAGAGAATTGCATCAGATAAGCATTAAGCATGAATAGAAATAATATAACAAACCATCAAACATAAAAAACACATATGAACACCAGGATTTGAGGTGGAAACCCAATTTGGGAGAAAACCACCGTTGTTGTAATCTCAGTCTTCAATATTTATTATAGAGACAACTTCTTACAATATATGTTGGTGCAAACTTATACCAACACACAGGCACCCATCTGCAGAAGGCTAAAACCTTCTCTCGTTTACCACGACCACCTCTCCCCAAGGAGCCACTACTCCTCGCTTCCTCGCCACCAACTACCACCGGAAGGAGCTACAACCCCCTCACCGAAGGTTTCTACCCCCGATCTACCGCACCACGTTCATCAATTTTCATACTAGATCCACCAGCTCTACACAACATACCTGCAGGCCACTAGATTTATTCATTCAAGATAATCTACACCCGTTCATGATTTCGTCCATCGCTCAAATCCGTAGATTCATCATTATTAGATCATTATATCCATGGGTGCATCTTAGATTCAGATTTTTTCAGTTAAGATCAGAGTTCGCCCATGAAGATATTCCTTAGAAAAATTTATTCATTCATAACCCTTACGATGCACACAGCGTTCTTTATTTTTCTTCTCCTTATATAGTTTTGCCTTTGTTAAAACCATGAGTAAAAACCACGAACCACTAGTGGTATTCCTTTTAGTTTTCCCACGGGGCTTTTGATCTCTTTTTAATTTATTTATCAATTTTAAAGAAATTGACAAATAATTATATTTACAACTTTTTGAATTCCCAAGCCTTATGTCTAAATATTAACCCTTCGGACTTTATAGAAACATCCAACGCTTCCAAATAAATTAATCTTGCGATAAACCTTTGACCCCGGGCCCACATACATAGTTAATAGCCAATCCAATACACCCATCGTACCACAGTAAACCTCGCGCAAGTCCAGCATCTGATCACCGTTAGATTAGCAAGCTTCCAGATCAACGGCGTATATGCATATCGCTCGACCTCCGATGCCGAATGTTAATGGGCGATGGCCCGCCGTACCTGTGTTAATATTCGCACACCTTCAACAAATGATGACCATCCGATGACCCCTTCCCAGATCAACGGCGCTCAACTATATCGCTGGGCATCCTGGGTCGAACTATAACGTGCGATGGCGCATAGTGAAAAGTGGTTTTTAAAAATCGTACAGGGACGCGTGTCGAGTATTCTATGGAATCGCTCCTCATCCAGGAAATACCACTTACTCCGCATAGGTGGTGCGATGAAAACCATAAACCACCTTTACTGTTCACATGGTCATGGTTCCTCTCTTCCACGCAGGGTTCCGTCGCCTTTTAAATGTATTATTATAATTAAATTGCGCTTTAATGTTTTGTGTTCCGTCATCACCAAGTGTTCCGCTACTCCATTAATCTGCACCATCTCCCATCAACTCCCTCATCAGATACAGAGTATCATTCAACCCTTCCAATTACACAGGACATCATTTGAATCCATTACAGAGATTATTCACACATAGGTTCAGGGGATTCCATACAAGAACTACATCAGTCAATACACATGTAATACACATATCCTAACTCTGCAACGATGATTTCATTCTTCTCTGGGCACCATAGGTATCCTTTGCCTATTATTAAATTGATCACATAGGTCATATATATTCTAGAATTACTTAACCATACTTAACACAATTCCACAGTTCTTCATCAACATACACAAATCTTGGCTAGATATTCAATTTTTCCTTCAATCTATTACCTTGACTCTTCCTTGCAGCTCTCCCTTTTTCCATCTCCTTTGAAAACTATATTAAACCCCTAATTCAACTCTACTGCTCTGTCTCTAATTCCTCTGTTTCATCTGCTGCCTTTGCTACCAATTCCTTTGCCATCAATGACAATATTTCCAACAATATCCCCCTTTGGCATTGATGGCAATACTCTTACTTTGATGGCCTTACAGAAGCCCTTTGTTGCTTTTCCTCCCCCTTTGACATCAATGGCAAATATTTTGATCAAGATCCTTTGAACCGATAATGCCATGCTCCCCCTGAGATCATGCTGCATCTTCAAACATAATATGACCAACAATTCATCTTTTTCATATGACCAATGCTCCCCTTGAGCCTGTGCATTCATAGATGCCTAACATCTCCTCAAAACCAATTTAATCTTCTGTATTTAAGTAGACCTGATGCTCTGCTTGGCAGAGACTACTTCCAGTTTCTGTCTGAGATATTCGAACACTTCCCTGGGTAGAGGTTTGGTAAATATATCAGCAACTTGTTCTTTGGAGGAAACATACTCCAATTTCACCTTTTGTTCAAGCACTTGTTCACGTAAGAAGTGATATTTGATGGGAATGTGCTTGGTCTTGGAATGCATAACAGGATTCTTTGAGATATTGATGGCACTTGTATTATCACACATAATGGAGATAGGAGGTGAACATTTGATTTGAAAGTCTTGTAAGGTCTGCATCATCCAAAGAAGTTGAGTGCAACATGATGCGGCAGCCACATATTCTGCTTCTGCTGTGGATAAGGCAATAGAGCTTTGCTTCTTGCTAAACCAAGATACTAACTGGGGCCCCATATAGAATGCACCACCACTAGTGCTTTTCCGATCATCAACACTTCCAGCCCAATCTGCATCAGTGTATGCATGAAGAGTAAGATCAGCATTCTTTGGATACCATAGTCCAAATTCTTGAGTTCCTTGTAGATATTTGAATATTCTTTTCACAGCTTGAAGATGAGACTCCTTTGGATTAGCTTGGAATCTTCCAACAATCCCAACTGCATGCATGATGTCTGGTCTTGTCCCAGTGAGATAAAGTAGACTTCCTATCATAGATCTATATTCTGGTTGATTCACCGTGGGGGAATCATCATTAGAACCGAGATTACATCCAGTTATCATTGGTGTACTTATAGGTTTGCAATCTTCCATGCCATACTTCTTTAAGATTTGCTTGAGGTATTTTGCTTGTGATAAGAATATGCCATCTGTTTCTTGTTGCACTTGCAAGCCATGAAAGTATGTTAGTTCCCCAAGTAAAGACATTTCAATTTATTGATGCATATTAGAAGCAAATTTTCTGACTCATAGACTCTTCATTACTTCCAAAAATGATATCATCAACATATACAACCACAATCAATAGTTTGTCATTTTCAGTTTTTGTGTATAAGTTGCTATCAGCAGACCCTTTTGAAAATCCTTGTTGATGAAGATAATTGTCAAGACGATAGTACCATGCCCTTGGAGCTTGTTTGAGACCATATAGAGCCTTTTTAAGTCTAAAAACAAGTTTTTCATCATTTCCCAAAATGAATCCTTCTGGTTGTTCTATATAAACTTCTTCTTCTAGATCACCATTGAGAAAAGCAGATTTAACATCCATTTGATAAACTTTGATTTGTTGGAAGCTTGAAAATGCAAGAAACATTATTATGGCTTCAAGTCTGGCTACAGGAGCAAAATTTTCTTCAAAGTCTATACCTTCTTGTTGAGCATACCCTTTGCAAACAAGTCTAGCTTTATTTATTATAACATCCCCATTCTCATTTAACTTGTTTTTGAATATCCATTTAGTTCCAATGACATTTTTGTCATGAGGTCTTGGTACTAATTCCCAAGTGTGATTCTTTTCAATTTGATCAAGCTCTTCATTCATGGCTTGAATCCAACAATCATCTTTGCTAGCTTGAATAACACTGTGAGGTTCAATAGTGGACAGAAATGCCAGATTGCTAGAAGATCCCACAAGAGTCCTTCTTGTTTGTACACCTGATCCATTTTCTCCCAAAATTTGAGATTCTGGATGATTCTTTTGAACATATCTGGATGGAGCTTTTTCAGATAAATCATCTTTGGGTTCTTCATTGGGTTCACTATCTATATCATTCCTATTTGATGTAGAAGGATATATGTCATCATCATCTTCATCTGTTGTTTGTTTTTCTTCTTTTGGAGCTACAGGAGACTCATCAATAAAAACATCAATACATTCAACAATCTTCTGAAGTCTTTTATTGTAACATTTATATGATCTACTCCTAGAGGAGTAACCAAGAAGTATTCCTTCATCTGCTCTGGGTTCAAACTTGCCAAGTTTTTCATCATTATTTTTGATAAATAATTTGCTTCCAAAAATTCTAAAATGCTTTACAGTGGGAGGATTACCATACCAGAGTTCATATGGAGTTTTATCACTATTTACACGAACATGTGCCTTGTTGAGAATGTTTACTGCTATATGTGTTGCTTCTCCCCAAAATGTGTCTGGTGTTCCAAAATCGTCAAGCATAGCTCTAGCCATATGTTGAAATGTTCTATTCATTCTTTCTTCTACACCATTTTGTTGTGCAGTGCCAGCTACAGAAAAATGTCTTTTTATGCAATGTTGTTCACAAAATTCAAGGAATTCATCCGATGTATATTCTCCTCCTCGATCAGATCTAAGACACTTGATTTTTAGATCTAATTCATTCTCAACTAGTGCTTTGAAGATCTGAAATTTCTCAAATGCTTCATCTTTTTGTTTAAGCAGCCCAATCCAACACATTCTAGAGAAATCATCAATGAATAAGATATAGTATTCTTCACCACGTGGTGACTTTTTCCTCATAGGTCCACATATGTCAGTATGAATGAGTTCAAGAGGCTTACTTGATGATCCTTCCTTGGCATTAAATTGTACCCTGGTTTGCTTGCCGAATTGGCAGGATTTGCATATGATATTTTCAGGTAGGGTAATATTGGGAAGATCACGAACAGCTTTAAGTCTGCTTGATTTGTTGATTTGAGAGAAGCTCAGATGCCCCAACCTTCTATTCCATAGCCAATTTTCTGAAGATTTACTCAAATAACATTGTTCTTTGGGGTTCTTCAATATATACAGGTTGTTTGGAGTTCTTTTTCCTTTTATAATTGCTTTACCTGTATCAAGATCATGTACCACACATTATTTTGAACTAAAGACAACTTCAGTTCCTTGATCACACATTTGACTTACACTTAACAAGTTATGCTTTAATCCATCCACATACATGACTTCATTAGCTTTCACCTTTTCTTTTAGAAAAACAGACCCTTTTCCCTTAATGACCGCAAGAGTATCATTTCCAAATGTAACATTTTTTTCTTTTTCTAGAGCACTATATGCAAGAAGTTTGTCTTTATCACCTGTCATGTGTCGTGAGCATCCACTATTAATGTACCATTGGTTTTCTTCATCTTCTGCAAATAACGCTATGCCACAATTTTCAACCTGTAATTCCTTCTTTTTCCATACTTTGGAGCTTGAAGGAACATGTTCTTTTGGCTGAACTTTGCTCCTGCATTCAGATTCTTTATGGCCAAAGTTATTGCAATAAGCACATTCAACTTCATTTTGAAGAGGAGAAAAGTTGTTATAAGTATTCTTCTTTGTTTCAATATCAATCCTTTTCTTTCTTTCTTCTCTTGTCATGATGGTTTTATATGCAACACATTGAACAACTTTATGACCAAAATTGTGACATGAGAAACATTGTCCATTGAAGAAGAAATTTATGTGATCATAAAATCTTCTACTTGAATTTACCTGTTGATTGGTGTTTCTTTGAAAGACATTCCTGTTAGTGTTCTTTGAATTGAGATGATCATGCTTTACCTGTAAAGATTCTTTATTCCCTTGCTGAGTGGCAACATGTTGTAAACCAGCTGTAACTGCTTTTAGATAATTTGGTGCTGAAGCCTGAGAAGATTCTCCGATATATCCAAGACCTGTCTTTATAAGAGGAGAACGTTGTACCTTGATAATCTCATCTAAGGTTTTAGACCCTTTAGCAAATCTAAGATTCAGAGTCTTTACTTTCTCAAGTTCTTTTCTTAGATCTACTACTTCACACTCTAATTTCTCATTGTGTTTCTCTTTATCCTCAAGCTGATTTTTCAGAGTTTCTATGATTATTTTTCTCTCTTCTAAGCAAATTTTGAGTTTATTGTTTTCATTAACAAAATCACTGTCTTCTAGAGCATCCACAAAGGTATGATTTTCTTCTCTAGATTCTTTTTCGAATGCCATAAGAAGTCTAAGATCTTGTTCACATTCTTCCTCACTATCAGATAACCCATCACTATCTTCATGAGTATAGTAACTCTTTCTAGTGCTGAAACGATTCTTATTCCTTTTTGCTACTTCCTTTCCCTTTTTATGTGTTTCTTTATAAGGACACTTAGCAGCATAATGACCAACTCTTCCACAATCAAAACATTTGAAAGGAAGCTTACCTCTGAACCGTCCTGTGCCAAGTTGAAGTTTCTTTACAAAGTTTATCTCTTCTTCTTCTGAGATATATCCCGATCCTTCTGTTTTTTGTACTTCCTTCACTTTTGTAGAAGTTCTAAAGACTACTTCTTTGACTTCAGATGGTCCTCCTCTTCTCATTTCATATGCAGTTAGTATGCCATGAAGTTGCACCACAGTAAGATTTTGAAGATCCTGCTTTTCTTCAAGAGCAGAAACTTTTGATTCAAATTTTGTTGTTAGTGATATTAAGACTTTCTCAACCAAAGTAGATTCAGTTATTGTTTCTCCCAGATTTCTCATACGATTTACAATATCATCAAGATGTAAAAAGAAATTGGTAATGCTCTCCTCATTATCCATTTTTATACTCTCATATTAAATTCTGAGAGTTTGGAGTTTAGCACTTTTTACCTTTGCATCACCTTCATAACTTAGAATGATTTTGTCCCATATTTCCTTTGCTTTATTCAGCTGCATGACTTTGACAAATTCTGATTCAGTTAGACTTCCCAATAGAGCATTGACCGCCTTTGCATTTGTTTCATAATTATTTCTTTCCGTCGGATCTGTTGGTACTGCAGCTGGATATTGATATCCTCCTTCAAAAATTTCCCATACCTCTGCTCCCAGAGACTGAAGATAGGATCTCATCCTTGTTTTCCAGAAGATTAAATTGTTTCCGTTAAAGAGCGGAGGCCTGATAGATGTTGTTCCATCTTGATTGCTCATCTTGCTTGATCTTCCTTCTAGTGGTTAAGCTTTTTCAGAAGGACCTGCTCTGATACCAATTGTTGGGAAAAATACTGAGAGGAGGTGTGAATCAGTATTTAGGGCTGAAATTTTTTTCTTTTCTTTCTCTTAAAACTATATGTTACAGTACTGCATCCAACATGTATGTCCAGATATCTTATTATGTCTTTACTTAGAGCATTGCATCAGATAAGCATTAAGCATGAACAAAAATAACAGAACAAACCATCAAACATAAACAACACATATGAACACCAGGATTTAAGGTGGAAACCCAATTCGGGAGAAAACCACCACTGCTGTAATCTTAGTCTTCAATATTTATTATAGAGAAAAATTCTTACAATATATGCTGGTGCAGACTTATACCAGCACGTAGGCACCTACCTGCAGAAGGCTACAACCTTCTCTCGTTTACCGGCCTCTCCTGGAAGGGAGCTACTACCCCCTGCTCTCGTTTACCAGATACCACTGGAAGGGAGCTACAACCCCCTCACTGAAGGCTTCTACCCTCAGATCTAATGCGGACCATGTTTCATCAATTTTCATACTAGATCCACCAGTTTCCACATGACATACCTTGCAGGCCACCAGATGTATTCATTTAGTACACTCACACTTCTTTTTATGATTTCGTCCATCGTTCAAACCAGAGATTCGTCATTGTTAGATCATTATATCCATGGGTGCATCGTAGATTCAGATTTTTTAGTTAAGATCAGAGTTCACCCATGCAGATATTCCTTAGAAAAAATTATTCATTCATAACCCTTACGATGCCCCCACGTTCTTTATTTTTCTTCTCCTTATATAGTTTTGCCTTTATTAAAACCATGAGTCAAAACCACGAACCGCCAGCTAGTGGTATTTCGCTAGTGGTATTATTATAATTAGATTGCGCTTTAATGTTTTGCGTTCCGTCGTCACCAAGTGTTCCGCTACTCCATTAATCTCCACCATCTCCCATCAACTCCCTCATCAGATACAAAGTATCATTCAACCCTTTCAATTACACAGTACATCATTTGACTCTATTACAGAGAGTATTTACACAGAGGTTCAGGGGATTCCATACAAGAATTAATACACATATAATACACATATCCTAACTCTGCAACGATGATTTCATTCTTCTCTGAGCATCGTAGGTATCCTCTGCCCATTATGAAATTGATCACACAGGTCATATATATTCCGGATTTACTCAACCATACTTAACACAATTCCATAGTTCTTCATCAACATACACAAATCTTGGCCAGATATTCAATTTGTCCTTCAATCTATTACCTTGACTCTTCCTAGCAGCTCTCCCTTTTGCCATCTCCTTTGCAAAATGTATTAAACCCCTAATTCAACTCTACTGCTCTGTCTTCTAATTCCTCTGTTTCATCTGTTGCCTTTGCTACCTCTTTGTTTCTTTTTCCTTCCTCTCTTTTCTCACATGAATTCCTTTGCCATCGATGACAACATTTCCAAAAACCTCAAAGGTATTATCTTTTTCTCTCATCACGAAAAAAGTCTCTAAAACTTAGGGTCGAGCCTAGGCTGGAAAAGTTTTTGTTGATTTTTGAGAAAATCATCATTGATTATGAAAATAACCATATTGATAATTTCATATTAATTCTATGTGATTTTGGGCATTGGAAGAATCTACACACTCTTGTTGATCGCCAAGGATTTCATCATGTATAAATTGTGCCTATAGTTTTCATCACATGGTCATAGTTAATACTGATTGTTGGAATTCCATAGTACAATGTAAATAATTTCAAAGCTAATTGTTACTATCATTTGTAAACGATGAGAATTTAAGTATGAGAAACAAAAGGTGAAAACAAAGATTTATAAAAGAGCAGAAAAAGGACGTGAGGGCATTGACATCCTTTTGCGGGAATCTCAGTAGGAAGCTTCAACATCAGGGGCTAGAGTCACAAGTACATCAATAGGGCAGTCATCATACAGAGGCAGAAGGTCAAAGAGACAGAGGCAAGCATCAGGACATGCTTGAGACTAAGCAAGGGGGAGATGTTCATTTTTGCCTATCATAAAACATCTCACCACCATATTCCACCTTATATCATCCATATATTTCTCTTTTTAGCTTTATTATTCATATTCAGGTAATTAAATTAAGTTTTTCATTTTTTAGAGATTTTTGTAAAAATTGGGTTTTAAGAGTATTTTTGGACTGCACTGAAAATTCTCGTAATAGCTTCATGGAAGTCATATGTTTAGGACACCTGGGCATGAGATGAGCATATATTTGCAAATATTGGGAAACATGTATGGAAAAATACCTATTGGTTCGGTCAAACTAAGCTAAAATAGACCCGATCAACGTTGGTCAAACTTGACCTGTTTTTAAGAAATCCCTAGGAAAAGGGGCAGAATTAGTATTTTTTGGGATTTTCATGATTTTTCTCTTGAGTTTCTCTTCCTAAAGATAGTACTGTGGGGAAGGAAGACCAGGATGTCCTAAGTTAGGAGCCTCTTCCTTTGCTTACTGCATCTTGAATTAAAAAAAAAATTAGTTAGATCTTATATTTGTAATATGCATTTCCATTATTTTCATCTAAACAACTACTTACTACATTAGTTTAATCTAAAATTCCATATTCTTTGGTTTTATTCTAAGTCTACAAACCTGGATTGACAAGTGAAACACCTACGTTAGTTTACTTAGTAAATTGACCCAACATTTTTGCCGTTGTTTCTGGGGAAGCACACTTAGATAAAGTTGGATAGGAAGATTGTTTAGAGGAAATAAAAAACATAAAAAAATAAAAAATAAAAAAAATAAAAAAGGGTGGAGGGCCCCCATACCAAGCTAAGTACACTTTGGTTAAATTAGTATAGTTTTAATGCAATAGTTCTTGTTTCAGATTTATGATTCAGTCATTTAGATATGTTATGATTTCTTCTGATTTCTGGATGAATATTAGTTTAAATCTAATTTTCATATAAAAGGACAACCAAGAATTTAAGTTAAATTCTCTTTCTATCAAATAATGAACAACAACTAAAATTCATCCTCTTTACATTTCTTGAAATCTAGTTTATAATTTGATGCAATGGTAATAATGTTGGAATAGAACTGTAAAGAAGTAAAAATATGACCTCTTAAGTTAAGATTCTCTTCTCTTACTTTCTACACATCATAAACTATTTCTCTTTAGTTTCCTTTCTGAATTGTTTCTTGAATTTCCAGTTTTAATGCAACAATAATATTGTTGGAGTAGAATCGTGAAGCAGGAAAACTAGGATATCCTAAGTTAGGAGCCTCTTCCTTCACTTACTGCATCTTGAATCAAAAAATTTTTAGTTAGATCTTATATTTGTAATATGAATTTCCATTATTTTCATCTAAACAACTACTTCATACAGTTGTTTAATCTAAAATTCCATATGCTTTGGTTTAATTCTAAGTCTATAAACCTAGACTGACATGTAAAACACCTGCGTTAGTTTACTTAGTAAATTGACCCAACATTGGTATTTGGTTCTCTTGTTGTTATTGGCATGAGTTTTACTAGTTTTGACGATGGATTTGAGCCTAGCCTTTCCATTTACTGATAGCCATAGTTTGATGGGATTGATTCTCAATTTTTTCTCTAGATTGATGGACGATTTTGGATTTCGATGAGGTGGTGTCAATAAAATTCCCAAAGGCCTAGAAACCCCTCGACCGGTAATGGGGAGATATGTGGTAAAGCTTGAGGATGAAGATGAGAAAATTCCTCAAGGTATTAGAGAAGAAATTGTAAGGCATCCAAGCTTGGTTTGGTTTTGTAATATTGGCACCATTTTAGGTGAGATCATGGTATGGTGAGGGTGGAGGTGGTTTAACCTTTGGATTCCCTTGGTTTTGTTCGGATTGGTTTATCCCATGAGATCTCATATTAATTCTTGGAATATGGCGCGAGGATGATTGGATGAAAGAAATAATTGGTTCAACCAATCGATGGTTGGGTGGTATGTGGAAGTACCAAACCTGGTTGGCTTTTTCCTATGTTTAATAAGAGCCAATTTCCTCTTGCCTTTGATAAGGAAATGTAATTTCAATTATGTGGCTTTAATTGTTGTTATCTCTTTGTTATTTATTTGGCTATATGTTGGTTATAAGCATGGATATATGATAGTTCTTTGTCATGGATCTATTCATGTTTTTATTTGTAACTAAATGAATAATGAATGCAAGACCTAATTGATGTTATGATAGCTAATGTGAGAATGCAAAGATCCTTCTTGTTAAACCTTAGATAATTTTTCAGTCCATTATGTTTAGATTTTTATTCATGATATATAGGTTGGATATTTACCAAGTGTTTTACGAAATGTCAATCTTGGTTGGGGAAGGTCATGTAAAGTCCTCATTACATTTTGTTATCAAATGTGTTGTCTTCATGTTTGTTATGTGTTCTGAAAGTTACATAGAGTTCTGGGAAGAGGTTAAGCCCTAGCCCTGGAAAATATCCTTAAATATTGTAGTTGTTGCCATAGCACTAGCAAAGAAAGGCTACAGGCACACTCAAGTAGGCTCATGGGAGAGACTGGGGAAACTTAGTCACTTGGAGGGCTTGGTAAGGGAGTGATTGGGGTTCCAGTCCAGCAAAAAGGTGATTTATATCAAGGAAATATGTCTGAGATGGGTGGGTTAGCCCTTGGGGGGCCTATAGTATCATAAAGAGGCCAATATTATCTAGTTGATTCCACTCCATTTACTCAAGGTCATCTAGGATGTTGATTCTTATCATAGTAACACCTCAGCTCATGTTACCCTCACAAGCTAGTGAAAGTGGGCACATATGAGATGAGGCACATTACAAGGTGGTATAAGAGAAAATTTCTCTCTCTTTCGGTAAGTTATATGTTGTCAAGGTTATGGTTGTCATGCATGAGGTCATGGTATATAGTTGGTATGGTTATGCATGATTTTATTATGTTGTTATGTTGATTACATGGTATGTGTATTATTATACATGTGCATGCAAATGTGGACTGATTTTGCAAATGATATAAGCCTCCCCTCAACATCACTAAGGTATGTATTTGATTTTGGTATCTATTTGGTTTATCGGACATGGTACACTTGTAAGAAGAAAATAATCCAAGACGAAAATCAAAATGGTAGATTATAGTTCTTGTGACTCTCCCTATGGATCAGCTAGGAAGTAAGGAGAAGAGTAATTTCTTGTTATAGCAGATACATTGAGGATATGGAGGGAAAAGATCAAAAGTCGCAAAGTATACAATGATAGGCTGGTTGAGGCTTAGGAAATACTTGCAATGGATTAGGAGAAGCAAGTAGAGGTTAATGTAACGATTCTTCAATGCTTGTCAGATCTGCAGAAACAAGGATAGTTGAGGATCATTCTAGAATAGGAAGAGAAAACTAATTGAGCCTATGGTAGCATATCTTGACCTGGATACAAATGGGATAGAGGGGACACATTTACTGGAGAACTGGTAAGTATAGGAATAATTATAGCTCCTCATGTAGGAGACATCATCACAGTCATCATCGTGATCATCCTTATAGGAGGAGGGAGTATTTTCTTGAGGAGTTCAAGAAAGTGAAGCCTCCTACATTTGATAGAGAGATGAATAAGATGGAAGATGTAGAAGCATGGTTTCTTGAGATAAATAAATTCTCTAGATTGCATAACTATTCAAAAATCATGAAAGCCAAGATATCAACCTTCAATCTTAAAGGGGAAACATATAGCGGGTGGTAAGATGTGAAGAATGTGAAGGAAACTGAGGAAGAAGACTTGATTTAGGATGATTTCAAGAGGATATTCAAGAAGAAGTATCTGTCAACAGAGAGGTACTATGATGATAGATCTAAGGTTTTTTATGAGCTATATATGGGTTATGTGATATATGATGAGTATACTAGCAGATTATTAGATTTGTTGAGGTATGTGCCTTATCTCAACGAGGAGAAGGCTAAGATTAATAGATTCATCAGTGGATTTTGAGCATCATATAGAGACCAGATAGAGTTTGATGAGCCTAGATCGTTAGAGGAAGCCATCTGAAATTTGAAGCATTGCTATGGAAACTCAAAGTACAAAGCTAAGCATGAACATGACTTGAAAGGAACTGAGAAATTGAAAGGGAAGTGGCCACCGAAGAAGTGAATACCTCATGATGTAAGTGAGAATGAAAATGTGCTTCCTTACAAGAATTTCAATACAGTTGAGAAGGGACATGGGTCGCATCCTACAGAGCAGTAGACTAGAGGTGATAGTAGAGTACCCTTGTAGTGTTGGATATGTGGAAAATATCATCGTAAGAATGATTTTCCATTATACGAGGGAGGTAGGACTCATTTCTATAGTGCTCAATATTCGCAGAAAGTTGGGGATGTTAGTCATAATATTCCTCAAATTTATTCAGTTGTGTAAAATAGGTAGGTGGATCACCAATAATCTATAATTGAGATGGGTGGTAAGCTTTGTGGTCAAGTTAATTCTATTTTGATTTATCCTGGCTCTAATTATAGTTATGTTAATCCTCACTTGGTGTATAAGTGTGGCTTGAGAAAATAAGTGCATGCAAAGTATTGGTTGGTGAAATTGGCTAGAGGCACTAAGAAGAGAGTTCATTACTAGGTAAGAGATTGTGCATTTCAGCTGAATGGTATGCATATAGCAGCACATTTGAATGTACATCGATTGGGATCATATAATATGTTTTTGGATACACACTATTTGTAACTTCACAAGACCAAAGTAGATTTTTATGACAAGGCTATTGAGTTCCTAGATCATAATGGGGAAAAGAGAACCTTGTAGGAAAAGAAGAAGCATACATCAGTGAGGATGGTCACAATTATGCAGGCTAACAAAAGTTGTAGGAAGGGGTTCGTGATGTTTTCAATTCACATTTATAGTCATAAGGGAAAGGATGTTGAGGATGGAAAAATCTTCAAGAGGTATCAAGTCTTGCAAGAATTTTAGGATGTGTTTCGAGTAGAAATTCCAAAGTTTCCTCCTCACAAGGAAGTATAGTTTTCTATTGATTTGGTATCATGGTGGCACTATAATCAAATTAACCCTATAGAATGAGCACGCCGGGGTTGGTAGAGTTGAAGTTGCACCTTAATGAAGTTCTTGATAAGGGATAAATTAGACCAAGTTTATTTCCTTGGGGTTCACTAGTATTGTTCGTGAAGAAGAAGGATGGTACTATCAGGATGTGCAATGATTACAGGAAGCTGAACAAGGAGATGATCAAGAATAGGTACCCATTTCGGAGGTTTGATGACTTGTTGGATCAAGTTAAGGGAGCAACATTGTTCTCAAATATTGATTTGAGATCACCATACCATCAAGTACGCATCAAAGAAGAGGGCATCTAAAATACTGCTTTCACGACTAGGTATGGGCATTATGAGTTTGTTGTAGTTCCATTCATTTTTACTAATGCTCCAATTTCTTTTATTTTTCTGATTAATAGTGTGTTTCAGCCTTATCTAGATAAGTTTGTTACTCTATTCATTGTTGACATCTTGATCTATTCTAAGAATGGGGAAGAGCATGCCAAGAATTTAAGAAAATTGTTGAGATTTCTAAGAGAGAATCAGTTGTATTCCAAGATTATAAGGTGTAGTTTCTTTCAAAAAAATATACATTAATTGGTACATATTTTTTCTAAGGCAAGAATAGTAGTAAATCCAGAAAAGATACAAGTTATAATGGAATGGGAAACTCCTAGAAATGTGGATGAATTCAGATCATTCATGGGGTTGGTAGGTTATTGTAGCAGGTTCCTCAGGAACTTCTCACACAATTATTATTATATTATATCATTTCAGAGGAAAGGAAATAAGTTTTAATGTACATAGGAGTGTGCATCCATTTTTGAGTGGCTGAAGTAGTTGATGAAAAATGCTCCATTGTTAAAGATTAGAGATTTGGATAAAGAGTTCGTAGTGTGTAAAAATGCTTGCAGGAGAGGGATTGGTGGAGTCATTATGTAGGAGGTATAGGTGATATGATATGAGTCTAGGAAGATGAATGAGCACAACCAGAATTACCTGACGCACAATCTTGAGTTGGCAACAATCATACATGAATTGAAGATTTGTGGACACTATCTTCTTGGCAAGAGGTTTTTGTTGATGATAAATCATAGTGGGTTGAGATATATGGTTTACCAACCAAATTTTAATTCTAGGGAAGCTATATTTTTTGCTACCCTTACCAAGTTTGACTTTGAGATCAGATACATTAAGGAAATGAGAACAAGGTTGTTGATGCTGTCAGCAAGAAGTGCATTTGAACCATGTTGAACTCATACGAGACATATTTACAAGATCAAATATTAGAGGAAGGACATAGGATGACATGTACATGGAGCTTATGCTCAGGTTACAATAGGGTACCTATGATGAAGATATGGATTATCATCTCATGACAGAAATCTTGGTGAGATTTAAGGACAAGATATATATACTAGATGAGATTGATATCAAGAATCTTATCTTGAGGGAGTTTCATGCCAAACCATATTCAGGTCACCCAAGATATCAGAAGACGTATACATTAGTAAATAATTTGTTTCATTGGCTGAATCTAAAAAAGGAAGTGGCTGAGTTTGTGGCTAGATGCTTAGACTATCGAAAGGTGAAAGTAGATTGTAATAATCCGGGTGGGATGCTTCATACTATTCTGATTCCGAAATTGAAATGGGAGGTCATTTCCATGGATTTAATTATAATTCTTCTAAGGACATTGAGGCCGAAAGATTCTATCATCTTTGCGTAGTCTATATGTACATAATGTATAGGTGTTTTAATGTGTCTGCATTCTGTTTTCCTTCGAAATTTACTACCATCTATGTTAATATTGGATTAAATTTGATTTGAAGATGTCGAAGTTCCCTCCACCATATGTTGCTTATGTGTATTTTTCTAGTCATAGTACTCAGAACCTTTCCTCCACATCTTGGGCTATTTATGCTCCTAATGGAGAGTTAGTGAGTTTGCAGTGGACCTGTATCAGTCACTCAACCAATAATATTGTCACGTATAATTCAAAATTTTATATGATACTATTTCTCATGAGATCCACCATATATTAGGTAGACTTAGCTCATAGCTCCTATTACTAAACTTGAAAAACATTTATTAAGTATGAAGTCCAAGTATGTTATGTATGTTTCTAAGGGTTCACCTTCTAGAAATATATTATTATTACATCCAATTTCAACACATTCCTAGAAGTTTAAATATATTAGTTGTTCCATTAGTGAATTATGATTTAGGCAAATACTTGCAACACATGTAAATATATTTAAATTTACATTTCACATTAAACAATATAATAGAGTAAATAAGAAAAGCTGATAGATATATAACTATATATAAATTTTGGTTTTACAAAAATTTGTGTCTGAGACACATGCCACATAACGTATCATATCAAAATTAAGAGTGGGGAAAAATATGTCTCTAAGGCCTCCTAGTAGAATATTCCCAATGGTGATCATGGTAACAAACAACCACATGGGAAACTTTGCACACTATATGGCTGATATGATCACATACTCCATTGGAGCATCTATGTAGTCTCATAGGGATCTCGTTAACCCTGGTTCTCTGGTATACTATGGGTCAATCCCTCAACATGGCACTCAAAATCTGAAAGAGTCTCAGATACATTTAAATCCTACATCTCCTCCTCCTCTCTTACAACTACTCAAACTTGTGCTCCAATATGTGCAAGTAGTGGCTCTCCTCATCGCTAAAGAGATGATGAGCTCACTCGTCAAACAGGTCCAACATCTACATGCGAAATTAATAGCTAGTCTCTGATGCATTAAAAATAACAAAAAATTTGTAAAAACCATAAATAAAAAACATTCAAAATGAGTTTGTTTCACCTATGTCACCCCATTTCCCACCTTTAGGTAGAATGAGCTTTGGGTCTCCTCAAAAATCATCTATGGAATATGGTTAGTCCTTAACCATAATGAGTTGCATCCACAACCATTGGAAGAAATGAGAGCTAAACTGATAGAAGAAGAACCCGCATGACAATACATAATACCTATACAGTGTCTTTTCCATGGGCCCTGGGATCTTGAAGCTCAAGCATAATGTGTTGAGGATGAATTAGTGGTATACTCTCTAGAGAAAATGATATCAGGATGGAAATGTTACCAAAATTCTTCAAACAAACACCCTTTGATCTATTGATTTGTTCCTTAAATTTTCCAACACTCCCTCACTCCAATTAAACACACTAGGATATATTAATTCTAATTTATATTGCATTTGAGAGTTTTTAGCCAAATTCGTAGTAGCACTTCTAGCCAATCTAAAAATGGTGAAAAGGATCATCCTAAGAGGCCTTTGAACCACATCCTTAATCTATATCTTCCCATCCTTTGTTGGTTAACGAGATCCATAGTTTTCACTAATGTAATATTTAATTTTTCCACTACCCCTTCTCATGCCACATAATGAGAAATAGGCCCCTCTCTTCGACAATCCCATCAGAAAATAAATGTCTTCCACCTTTATGCTGAGGATATGTGCTCCAACCCTCAGGCATTGTGCTTGGATATCCCATTCCCTAAAATAATACTCCACGAACTCAAGTTGGGATATCATGCCCAGAATGAAATATAACTTAAGAAATCCCCAATTTATTAGAGCTTTAATAGTTATCGGGTCACTGGCAGCATCCAAATTATCGGACTCATGTTCTCTTTCTCTCCAAATTAGAAAACTTTTTTCTCCAGTAGATAGGTGCAATACCATGAGAAGAAAATTTAAAACCATTAGATGAATTTTGAGGTTTAAAATGGTTCTCCTAAGGAAATTATAAAATAATAGTGGAAACAATAAAATAAGTTTAGCTTACATCATCAAATTTTAGAGGAAAAAAAGAAAAAAATACTTTTTCAACTCATATTTTCAGCTTATCTCCCTATCGTTTTACTAAAATTTCAAGCGAGAACACTCATTGGATACATAATTTATTACTCACCAAAGGCGTATCCATGTTGCATACTTTTGATGGATACTTCTACATGAAAGATGAGAAATACATAAAAACAAAACGTGATTGCAATCAATTTTTTTAATGTATTTCTCATTTTTCATGTAGTAGGGTCCATCAAAAGCATGCAACATGGGTAATACTTGAATGTCGAATTAAATTTTACATCCAACGATTACTCCCACTTGAAATTTAAGTTAAAAAATTACGGAGATAAGTTGAAAATACGAGTTGAAAAGGTAGTTTTATTATTTTATTATTTTTAGTCTTTTTACCTTTTTACTCCAAAAATGGTGAACCATTCCCCATGGTTGGCATCATCATATTAAATCCTATTGGTTCTTAGAAAGTTTATTTTTGTTGTACATTTTTCTTATGAGGCCCATTTTAGACCTCAAAATTCCCCTAATGAAATTTCATGCCAAAAAAATTGGAAAGAGAAATTCAAATGAAAAATACAAATCCCTTATTTGGATCGTGCCTAGTGCACCTTAACTTAATGATAAAGTGCTCCAACACACCTTCCCTTCATGCAAGGTATGAATTTCTTCCCAGTAGACAATCCTGGGCCCCAAAGACACCTTCCTTTGGCTCCTTCATATGTTTGTTATCACCCTAGTAATTCTTAGGTTGTTAGATTTTTGGTTTATAGTTAAAGAAAACCAGAGGTAACCAATAACCTCTTTTAGATTTCAGGATCTAGCTTTCCTGAATTCCGGAGAGGGGTCTCTCCTTATGATTTAACTTTGTTTTAATTATAAGATTTTAGTCTAGGTATGATTGGACAATGGGTTTGTTTTGAAAGTTTGGTGGGAATAAAAGGTACTTCAAGGTAAACCACAAAGGGATCTACCAGACCATTGGCCTATGGAGTCAAATTCTTGGCAAGTAGAGCTAGGAAATAAGGTCTAAAGAGCAAATGTACCAAGGGCAGGGTAGATGACCTTCAAAGGGTTTGAAATAGGCTTTTTGATGAAATGGGTGAAATCTAAACAAAAGGGCAAATAAGAATCCTTAGGTTACATAAATGAAGATGAAAGGAAGGGGTCAAACAGGGACTAAGAGCATTTAATAATTCTTAAGTCTGGTTATCAGCAGAAAACATAATAATGAATAACTAGTAAAAAACAGAGAGCGTTTTATTAACACTAATCTAGTTTAAGCTTTCCTAGTTAATCATTAAAGACAGAAAACATTAAAATGTATGTATGAAACTTTTGAAAGATAAACAGTGAAAACAAGAAAATACTTGACTTATCTGGTCAGCACAAGAATCCTGAGTTATGATGTCTTTAATCTTAATTCCAGTTTGTTGATTTACAAATTGACTCACACAAACTTCAATATATCCAGCAAAATGTAGTCTTGACAAATTTTATTCCACACTTAATACTTCAAAAAAAGAAGTATTTATACAAAAATTATTACAATCTATATAAAGTCATATTAAGATATTTAGAGAGAAATATGTTTCAATTGTGTAACGAGTGAACAACATGATGGCATGACCAACAAGTACCAAGAGAATCGCTGTAACATCTATGCAGAACAATCGAACCTCGCTAAAATTTGGTGGCCAAAACATCAGAAATTTCGGTTGCAAATAGATGTAAATGATGAACTCGCTTGTTGGAGAGCTATTTGTATGCAACCATACAAAGATAGACTTGGAGAAAATGTTAAAAAAATAATATATGAATATTGGAAGAACAATTCGCGTGTTTCACCAACTACAAGACATGTGATGCAAAGAAGAATAGCACGAAATCAGTACGAAGAACATGAAAAACATCTCTTGGAAACCACTCAGATAGAGTTATTCAACAAGTTCAAAGAAGAGAATCATCAAATTCATGTTTCACTCAGTGTTTTTGTTCAACAAAAACCATGGTATGTAAAACCTATCACCGTACGCGACACTTGTTGTTGCCGTTATCATGTGGAATTTGAGTTATATTATGACACATTCTTTCATTTCGGTAGAACATTATGGAAGGATTCACCTCCTCCTTCCATTATTCGTGATTTCATATCTCAAATTCTATGTCAAAGAGAAAGCGATGAACTATTTTACAAAAAGAAATGTGTTGGTGGTAAAAAATGCGATGATTGTGGAAATTTGACTAAATTTCAAAGCAAATATCGTATTGATATAAATGATCAATCATTGTCCAACATGAAAGTGAAATGGAAGAGATATGAATATATCGATACATCGATTCAAGGTGAAAATAGTGTTAAAAGAATTGAATTACTAGAAGACGAAATTTTTCTGATAGAATTTTTGAGAAATTTTGAGGCAGAAATTTACAAATACACCAAGCATTCCCATAGAGCTCGATGGCAAGACTTGCAATTCAAAAAATCTCGTGAATTTTTTCCACCAAGGACCATTTTGTCAATGATTGATTTTGCAGAAAACTACACATTTGTTCCACAAAAAGAAATTCAGAGTGAATACTATCATTCTGACCAAGTCTCCATGCTCGTCCATATTCTATATAGACATGCTGAACAAAATGTCGATCATATAGAAAGCACGAGTGAAAATTGACATATCATTAAAGAATATCACTTTTATATCAGTGAAGATCGTACACATGATACATGTTTTGTACAACATTGTTTTGGAAGAATTTATGATTCATTGAAAAATCGTGGAATAACATTCAATGAACATTGGATATGGTCAGACGGATGCGCAGGTCAATTCAAATATGCACGATCATTTTTTTGGTTGTGTTGTCTTCATAAGAAAACCTGCATTAAACATTGTTGGAATTTCTTTGAGACTGGCCATGGAAAAGGAGAACATGACGGTGCAGGAGCATGCATAAAACGAGTACTTCGAAGATATAAAATGAACCACTCTGCCGCCGACTTGTGAACGCTGAAGAAGTTGTTCAATGGTGCAAAACTGCTCTAAGCCATGAGATTAACCCATCAAGAGAAGTGTGAAGGTACATTCAATTTAATTTATATTGGAAATCTAATTTTAAACATTGTACATTTATCATGCAATGATTATTTTTAATTGTATTTTGATATCATATTTACAAATTCTTTTTCTAATTTTCCATATAAAGGTTTTTCTGGCATATTGGAATCGAAGACGTAGATAGATCAATTGGAAGTGACGTTGAAACAATAAGAGGGACTCGAAAATTGCATTCAATTCAAACAAAGTTGTCCAGAAATGTGTTTGCATTGGATAAAAGAAAATATTCTTGTTTTTGTGATGTTTGCATAGACAACACAAAATCCAATGACGTTTGTGAAAAAAAAAATGTATGTGAACGATTGGAAACATACAGAGCTAAATACAAAGGGAAAAATGTCTGTTGCAATGTTTGAAGAAATGCAATCAGAGGAAACTACAATATCATTCGATGGTGATCGAGTTTCTGATCTTGTTAGAGAAGGTAACATTTGAATTACTTTCTAATGATTTAAAGATCTAGAAATAAATTTAAATATGCATAATTAAATGTTAAATTTATTTTATTGTGCAGGAGATGTTTTTGATGTAATTGCACCTATTGACAACGATGAAAATGTGAAGTATTATTTGATGCGTTGCACCGAACGAAAAATGAAATTATTACAAGACTTTAATGATCACGGATTTCAGTATGACAGAGGGTCTATTATACTGAAAGGTTATTTTTTCAAACAAACTCATCAAAGTGGAGACTTTGTTTACTTTGAAGACTATGAACCCGATTCCATAAGTTGTCAATATAGTCACTTGGTGTGTGCAGCACGCATAAAGTTGATAGAAGTTCAATCAAAGAAAAAATCAAAAATTAAGAGATGGAAAATGTCAAAATCCGATCATGAACGGATTATTGAAGATGGAATTCCATTAGAATTTTTTTGAGTGAATTTTCCAACAATTTATTCTCTTTGGATTAAATATGTTTTAGAACTTCCAATACTCAACTAAAAATTGAGCTGCTTATGTTATTTGTGCAAGTGTTTGCACATGTACAAATTGTTTGGGTACAAGCACGTGCTCTAGTATCAACTGAAAGTAGTTTTTCTATACATGTGCATTGATGAAAAATGTTATATGTATTGAATATATATATATATATATATATATATATATATATGGTCTAGAATGAAATTAATTGTTCTAGTTTTACTATGTGCATTGATGAAAAATTATTTACGTACTCAATATATATGTTCTAGAATGCAATTAACTGGAACTAGTTTTTCTATGTGCATTGATGAAAAAATAGTTGAATTTTCTAGTAAAATGTATGGACACAATGTAAATAAATCATCTGCAGTATAGTTTTGTACAAAAATTCCTTTCAGACAAGAGACTCGGAGCACTTCTCCGACTTTTGGTGGGATTTGACCCACATCTCTATTCCTGATTGAAAATCTAGTACAAAATTTGTTTGTCCAATGGTTGGATATGTTCAATGTGCATTGATGAAAAATGTTACTTGTATTGGATAGATATGTTCTAGAATGCAATTAATTGTTCCAAGTAGTTTTTCTATGTGCATTGATGAAAAACTAGTTGGATTTTCTGGTAAAAATTTTCCACAATGTAAATAAATCGACAATGCTACCTATTTGAGTGCATTAACGACATTGACCCAAATTCAACAAACATATATATGTACTAGACTTATATTTCCAATCAAAATTAAAGGGATAATTTGTACATATATCTACTTTTTTAAACTCTTTTTTCAATTAGAGCTCAATTGATACATGGTTAGTTGCATTGAAAAGCTATGTTCTTCCTATTGGAAATTTTTTCATTCAAACAAGACTACATGTAGAGATCAAAAGCAATCTTAAAATTCCAAATGTACTTCAACCATCCAAAAGGGATTTGTGCAACATTACTTGACATTCCATGCCAATTATAGTGAACAACTATCCAATAGAAACATTTAACATTATATACCACATGTGCCAAATGTAGATTGAAACCATCCAAAACTTTAAAATTTTAAAAACTTTTGATAATATATCGTGCAACATTAAAACATTAAACATCACATGTGAAATGTAGATTGAAACCATTCAAAACTTGAGTTTAAAAAACTTTTTGATTATATATATCGTTACTTCACATGCCATGCCAATTATAGTTCAACTAGATCCAATAGAAACATTTAACATTATATACCACATGTGCCAAATGTAGATTTAAACCATCCAAAACTTTAAGTTTTAAAAACCTTTTGATTATATATCGTGCAACATTAAAACATTAAAAATTTAAAGTTCATTAAATATCACATGCAAAATGTAGATTGAAACCATCCAAAACTTTAGTTTTAAAAACTTCACATGCCATGCCAATTATAATTCAACTATCCAACAAAAACATTTAACATTAAATATCACATGCCAAATGTAGATTGAAACCATCCAAAACTTTTAACTCTTAATTTAACAAAAAAATATAGATCACAACATTACTTCACATGCCAAATGTACTCCAAGCATCCAAAACTTAAATTTTAAAAACAAAACAAATTATAACACATGTCATTACATAACATGCCAAATGTAGTTCAGATGACAAAATTAATTTATAGATGACAACATTACTTCACATTCACATGCCAAAAGTACTAAAACCATCCAAAAATTAAATAAAACAAATTATATTAACAATGTAATAAAATATGTCCAAAAATTGTAGATCTCACAACTATCAAACTGTATCAAGTTTAAAAAATTTTAAGACCATCTAAATCTTGAAATAAAATCTACAAATCATTTCCATCAAATAGAGATGGATCTAGCATCTTTCCTATCAGGGTCTCAATCCGCGCCCTATCATGTGAAGCATCATGGGAAACCTACATACACAATGCACATGTACTTGAACATTAAAATTTGATGTTTTAAAAATGAATGAGAATATATATATCTAGAACTTCATGTAAAAAACAAAATATAACAAAAAAATCATGCAATACCTCATAAGGTTCCCTCTCCATTTGATGAACAGGTTCTCCCATAGGAACATCTGCAGTGGTAAACTATACAATATACATGTACAGTTATATATATATATATATATATATATATTAAAAACTTTCAAATGAAAATGCACGTGTACATATATAAACTTATTTTCAATAATATTAAAAAAAGGAACTAAAGACAACTTGTTCAAATGTTGTGGATGTTCCTATCTCCGTCGCTAGAGTCCGCGGATTAAAGAAATCTTCTATAGGAACCTGAATTCAAAAAATTTTAAATAACTCAAAATATAGATCTCTCTCTTTCTCTCTCTCTCTCTCTCTCTCTCTCTCTCTCTCTCTCTCTATATATATATATATATATATATATCTCAATTTTTAATGGAACTTTTTGAGGTAGAATATATATATATATAACTTTTAAACATAAATTTTAAACTTGTGAAAAATTTTCCATACTTGTGGCTCATCTCCCAATGAAGTAGAAGGTACATCTCCTAAGGAAGAAGAAGGTACCGCCATCCCAAAAACATCAGACGGAATCGGTACCTGTTAAAACATTTTATCAAATTATATATATACATACATGTACATGTGCGGCAACAATTATTTATTTTAGAGTCACTTAAAAAACACTAACATACATGTGCCAACATATCATGATGGTCAGAACCATCTGCATCGTTTGAGCCAGAGGTCCCGAACGTAATATTAACATTTTCATCACGCATCATGCCTGAGAACTGCAAATGGTGTTTTAACATATAATCAAACATTTTTGTTAGATTAATGTACACATACAAATAAATGTATACATGTACATACACATGTATTTATTACAAATTGTACACATGTATATGTATGTTAAAATAATTTCAAACCCTAAGGTCACTAACACATACCGTTCCGGTGCCCTCTTCCTCATGAAAAATTAGGTCTTGCAAATCATTGCGACAATTTTTTGCATATATTTGGAGATCTTCAACATTCATGTTGTCAATCTCCTCATCTGTACAATACACAAAATTGGCACGTGCATTTTCACGTGCTCTTTGTCAATTTAAACAAACATCGACTCCACCCAATCCGCTATAAACATTGTCGATCATAACATCCCTTACTTCTCGACTTATTTGAGAAGTCGCATCCATCTCTGACCGCAGAGTTTCGACCTGAAATGGTCGACTCACCAATGGTGGCTAAGGGCGAGGCAACTCCACATCTCGCTTAGCGCCCTTATGGTCATATAATCGACCTTTCCTGGGCCAAAAAGTTCTGACGGAAGGTCATTGTAGTTGAGTTTCATACCCAAAAAAAATTCTGCATAAAACATTTGTGCAAAATAAACAGGAACCTTATCATTCCATGGGAGCCTTCCATAGGCCGCAAGGTGCTTATCATACAAATAACGAGCTATGTCTGGGTTCTTGAAATACTACACCTTCAACATTTTTCTTTTTGGCCCTTCCTTGTAATTAAACATTGACTTGGCCACTTCTTTTGTAACTTTTTGTTTTACATCCTCCCATTTATTTGGACCCATTACTGTTTATTTTCTCGTTCTCATCATTTCTACAAATGTATCAGTCGTTGGCCCAAGATTTCTGTACACATTTACAATTTTTCCCAATGAATGTGTAACTAGTTCAAGGCTTTGTCGACTCTCAGCAGGTAGAGACAAAGCCACAAGATCTCTTTGAAATTTTGCATAAAGTCTTTCACACATTTTTAAGGTGCATTGCGCCATGTTGGTTTCCCATGGTATATCAGTAATCTCAGCCGGATAAGTTGTGCTGGTTAGACAACCTTCTTCTTGAATGTAGCGGGTTGCCCTGCGTCTATTTTGACCACTAGTTGGAACATTTTCGGCCTCTGCATCAATATATATATAATTTCGTATATTAGAAAAAATACATGTAAAAAAATTTGTACAAATTTAATGAAAAAAATATTGAAATTGATGGCAACCTTGACGTTGTTGGTTAGCATCTTCTCCAAGATGACCCTGCCGAGAACCAGACCCAAAATGACCCTGCTAAGAACCAGCAGCCGTTGATCGACCTTCGGGGGAATAAATATCACCCCCTTCACGCAACCTGCTACCACTCATTGATGGCCCTCTAGGTGGATTTGAACCACCACCAACCTCTCGAGACGAGGGAGAAGCTTCATAAACAAATACGAATTTATAATCAATTGAAAAATACATTCATGTGTACATATAAATACATATACATATTCATTGATTAAATTGCATGAACCATACCACGACTGGTTGAACCATGAGCACGCTCCATGGATGGAGTAGAAACCCTTCTCTTACCTCCTAAAAATTAAAAAATGAAACTTATTAACAACTAATTTAACTCACAAAGTTAATAAAAAATCAATTCCATATGTACACACATGTATGGAGATTTAAGATTATATTTAAATACCGTGAACATCCCCCGATCCCTGAACCTCCATATGGGATTCGGCTGATCTTCGTTGTTCATCCTCCATGATATATATCTATTGGTCGACATTTACACAAAATAGATTTCAAAAAATCAATTTGTAATTTAGTGTACACAAATTATGTAGAAAACAACTTTCAAAGCAATAATTGATCATGTGTGAAACTAAATTTAATCGAAAAAGAAATTATAAAAATGATAAGTTCACCAAATTTCGCTTTACATGGTGGGAGCACACTTGGTATAAAATTTACCACTTATACACTTTAGTTTGTGGGAGAAATGACACATGTACATAGTTTACCTTAAATTTGTTGTGTTTTATGGATATTAAAATGAAGAACTTCTATTTAGATCCATTCCAGAGATTGACTGTAGGGGCATTTACTAGATATGCCACCTTTCATAAAAGATGAGATCCAGAGGCTACCTGGCCCTTTACAGACTCTGCCTATAGAACTTGTAGAAGTAAACACTAGAGGCATTAACAATATCAAATAATGTTTTCATGCTCAGACATGGGAATGTGTCTCTTTCCCTACGCAAAAAAATAGTTCAAGGTAGTTAATCTTCATAGACATGTCATCAAGCAGGTCAATGTGATCATCCCCAACTTACTTTTCATGAAATTAGGCTTCGAATCCTCTACAACCTGGTGGATGGAGTTGAATTGGAACTAGGTCAAGGCCTTTACAAAATACATGCTAGTGAATAACACTTACTAGGTTATGCCAACAAATAAAGTGGGAGAAATGTTTTCTCCTCAAGGTTATCCAATTGGGTGTGTAATACCAACTTCACCCATTTCCTAACAGGTTTCTCTCTTAGGTTACAAAGTGTCTTCACCTTATTAGTTATATATTTTTCAATTTCCCATGGATTCCTTGAATTTTTTCTCCTACCATCTCCCTCTCTCACTCCCCCAATTATTGTCATCAAACATGCCCCATTGAGGATCTGGAGCAATGTTTGCACCATACTTAGAACTGTCATTGCTGCTAATTGAAATTGGAGAGTCATGTACATACTAGATTGCTTGCTTAAGTGGCTCTTACTTGGACAATATCCTGAGATGAGTTTGACATGATGGTCATATGAGGCTGGAAGCTACTTGGTGTAATTTTCCTTATATCTTGAAAAAAATAGAGCAAAAATGTCATTTTCTATCATTTTTTATTAAAGCTTCTGCATATAGCAGATGTTATCACAATTGCAACACAATCATGTTCCATGAGCATGAATTATGAATGTTGCAAGCCAAATTGCAAGGAAATTTGCATTCATTTTAGGCAAAAGAAGGCTATGACATTAAGGTCCATGCTAGAACTTGATGAGAGGATATGATACCTTGAAGAGGCTACATCTTTTGGTGATGTCACTACTTACCATGTGTTTCAAATCCATAATGAAGGTTGGATTTGAGAGTGTCCTCCAAAAGCCCTGTCTTGAGATGAAATTTAATTCAATGTCTCTTAGAGTTGCAAGGTGGAATTGATAGAACTATTTGATTTCTTTACCATAGATGGATATCTCCATATCTCCTTTCATCTATACCTTTCTCTACCATATTATTTCCAAGTGAAATGGGAATTTTCACATTTTGAAAGCCATTACCATGTAATTTGGTAGTCTGCTAGCTAGACCTATCATAAGTAAGGTTGTCATACCAAACTATTTCTCTTTCTCAACTCAGTGACCATGAATCTCTTCTCACACTGCTTACCATAAGATCTTTAATTGTACATGTCACGCAAAGTTGGGGGTTCTAGGTCTACACCTATTAGGTAAAGTTGTATTTTATGGCATTGTGGTCCTTAAATTTGGATGTGTTCCACCTGAAAAGGTAGGCATTAAATATGGATGAAAAGGATTTGCTTTAACTTTGATAGAATTTCCTCGTGGAATTACTAAATTTCTCGACGACATCATGCTAGCTTTGCTCAGAGAAGAAGGCTTTGGAGGAGAAATTGAATTCTTTTGACTTATTTTTGGCATTGAAGTTTGAAATAGTAGTTTGATGACTCCATTGATGACCTTGCTAAGGAATTTGATGCACACAATATTGACTTTGAAGATGGTTTATAAGATGTTGAAGAAGTTGTAGATTTTGGTGTTGTCACTGAATGTTTCTTTGTTGTTGGACTTGATCAAGACATGTAATTTAACTTTACGAGCAGATTGAAGACCTTGAAGAGGTTTTAGATTTTGCTGTTCTCACTGAAGGTTTTTGTCTAGTTTTGTTTCTTAAACCATCATTTCCATAGGACATTTTTGGTGAATATATTCTTTACGTTGATGAGAGGATATGATACCTTGAAGAGGCTACATCTTTTGGTAACGTCACTAATTGTTTCTCCATTATTATGTTTGTTAAACATCTCGCTTAGGGCAAGGCAACTCCACATATATTGTATAGTTTATGGGATAGAAATCAATATGTAGAAACATTCACTTGGTTTTTATAATTGGATAAAAGAATGACTTAAAATGACCTTGTATGTCTTCTCATTTTAGAGCTCAAATTTTTAGGAAGGATTTAAGTATCCACCTTTCAAGAATCACAATAAGAGGTTGATAAAGAAGGCCGGGGACAAAAACAAAGTAACCAGTGGTGTACTAAATGTATTTCTTGGGAGGTAGATTGGCATATGGACTTTTGGTAGCTAGAACTTTTCCAAGTAAGTGAATGTATTTGAAAACCAAACCTCTAGTTTATTTTGGTTTAGACAAGGTCCAGAATTTGAAAAGTGAATTCCCTCTTTCTTCCTCTTACATGTCCAATGATCGAAATTTGGATTGAGCGAAAAAAATTTCCTAAATAAAAATTTTGCATTTTATTTGTACACGAGCTTTTAAAAGCTAATTAACTCATAAATTTCTCACAAAATACACTTAAAGCTTGACATAAACCCCTTCCCCGATTGCTTCTTTAAGCCGGTCTAAAGCACATTTTATTTAACTAATAGAAGATAGCCCAGCAAAACTGGTTTTCCATAATTCAAATCAAGTTGGTATCAAAGTACAATTTAGCTCATTTTAGTCAAGGTTAGTTAGAAGAATTAGCTATTTTGGTTTTGTCTTCAATTTCCTCTCAAAATGAATGTGTACATGCTTTTGAGAGACACACTAGAGAATAAGGTCCAAATTTTTGATGAAAATGTGTTATGAAAGTAAAGGGTTAAAGGCAAACATGTACAAGGCATATTTGAGCTAAATGTTGTGGAGGAAGGGCCTAATTGTTTGGGTCTTGGTTATGGAAAACATGATGGAGAATGCTCCAAAGCCAAGGAGGCACATGAGTACATTTCAGAAGGAATTTTATTTCGTGTTCATTACCTCAAGCTTGTGAATTTTGTGTTCATGATGAATGGAAAATTTTGACACCCACTTTGCAAGAAGATGTTAATAATCATGGAGCTAATGAGAATGTAAAAGAAGAGGATGTTGAAAGCTCTATCTAGTCATTGAATTCATTGCTAGTATTCAGAGGAGAGCCACTACCTCATCAAATTCACCTCCTCAAGAAGGCGACAACGGTGAATGTTCAAGGTATAAATTTTCCTCTAATCAAATTGCTTTTGATTATGATAAACATAGTAAATATTCACATAGGATTTGGAAAAGAACTTGCATGTTCCTTTTGTGGTTTGAATAATCATAATGTTTATAAATGTTGGAAGAAGATATCCATGCACATGAAACTTTCTAAATAAATGAGGAAAAAATTCAAAGGCCCATTGGACAAGGAAAATGATGTTGAAAATAAGTTGCAATTGTTTATTACTCATTGCCATAAGAAAGGTCACCTTGTAGAATATTTTGCTACATACAACACTGCACATTTTTAAAACATAAACTAACTTCTAGCAAACAATAATATTAAATTAGATTTAATTGTTTGTGCAGTTGAATTGATGTGCATAGAAAAACTGGGAATAGAAATATTTGATACATACAACACACAAATGCAAAATCTTAAAAGATAAATCAATCTTGCAAACAGAAGGGTATTTAACTAGACAGAAATGTCCATATAGATTCAGTCAGAAACCCAAACCTAGTCAAAGAAAACATGAACCAATGGTTTATTTCAGCTCTACATCAAAATTGAAAAATTGAGATATTATGATGTGTTACAAGTCAACCTACATGCAAAACATGAACCAATGGTTTATTTCAGCTCTACATCAACGTTGAAAAATCGAGCTATTATGATGTGTTACAAGTCAGCCTACATGCCAAAGTGTTGGTCGGCCTAAAAGTAAGTAATTCTATCTATATTTATATACCTTTTATGTGGCTCTTTTGATAAGGAATAACTCGGCAATCTCTGAAAATAGTTTACAGATTCTTGTAAGATTCAGTACGAATATGTTGATGGGCTTTCAGTGTGAAGTTTAAAGAGTTTGAAAATAGTGTGGATCTATTGTTCAGTCATCTTTGAAGCAGATTGTAAATAGTATAGTATGAAGCATATTGCGTATAGTGTGAAGCATATTGTGGACAGTCTAAGGAGGATTACAAATGCCTGAAACAAATCTGTGGATATATGTGGCAGGATGCAGCACCAGCTAATGTTGTTGATAAGACTGTTAAAATAGAGACAGAGAACGAACCCAAGGGTTTATCTGACCCTGCAGTGTCAAAGGTTAATGTTGTGGATAAGATTGTTAAAATAGATACAGAGAACAAACCCAAGGGTTTATCTGACCCTGCTGTGTCAAAGGTTGATCAAAATAAGAAGAAAAAACAAGGCGGCAAGGAAGAAAACAATGAAGATGGCAGTGGCAAAGATAAGTTTTCCGGCTTGATTTTTATGTGTAATTATCAAACAAAGCAAGAGTGTTTTCGATACAAAGTGCTTGGATTGCCAGCAACCAAAAAGGAGCTTGTAGAAAAGGTGAAGCCCGGAATGAAGCTCTTCTTGTATGATTTTAACCTTAGACAGATGTATGGTATCTACAAGGCAGCGTTTGCCGGAGGAATGAATGTGGAACCAGATTCTTTCCAGAGTTGTAAAAGGCCACTCCCAGCACAGGTAATCTTTTTATACAATGTTTTATAATATATTCATTCTTACTTTGGGCCTATGCAATTTCAGTTTCGCATCTTTTCTACATTAGTTTCCTGTTTTCTGTTGAGATTAACTTTTCTAAATGAAGTATGTAGATTGCGGATAGTCTAAGGAAGTTTAAAGAGTTTGAAAATAGTGAAGAATAATCAAATACATAAGAGGCAGTATATCCCAGTGAAGAAATTTTCAAATACATGTGAAAAATTTGAAAACGGTAAGGTCGAACATACCCGATGAAAGGAGCAACAGCGCCGACGAAAGGAGCAACATCACGGACGGGAGGAGCAATACCATTGACTGCAGGAGCGAAAACGCACGAACAGTAGCGACAGTGACAGAAATTCACTGGAATAATGAAACCGGTAAACAAAAAAACTTCGAGGCGATTTATTTATAGAAATTAGTTCGGCCACACTATTTTAATCAAAATGAATGTGTACGTGCTTTTGAGAGACACACTAGAGGAATAAGGTCCAAATTTTTGATGAAAATGTGCTATGAAAGTAAAGGGTTAAATGCAAACATGTACAAGGCATAGTTGAGCCAAATGTTGTTGAGGAAGGGCCTAATTATTTGGGTCTTGGTTATGGAAAACATGATGGAGAATGCTCCAAAGACAAGGAGGCACATGAAGTTGTTCCAAGAAGGAATTTTATTTCGTTTCATTACCTCAAGCTTGTGAAGTTTGTATTCATGATGAATGGAAAAGTTTGACACCCACTTTGCAAGAAGATGTTAATAATCATGCAGCTAATGAGAATGTAAAAGAAGAGGATGTTGAAAGCTATAGAGTCATTGAATTCATTTCTGGTATTCAGAGGAGAGCCACTACCTCATCAAATTCGCCTCCTCAAGAAGGCGACAACGGTGAATGTTCAAGGTATAAATTTTCCTCTAATCAAATTGCTTTTGATTATGATAAACATGGTAAATATTCACATAAGA
Source organism: Pinus albicaulis (assembly GCA_034641835.2). Classification (NCBI taxonomy): domain Eukaryota; kingdom Viridiplantae; phylum Streptophyta; class Pinopsida; order Pinales; family Pinaceae; genus Pinus; species Pinus albicaulis. Next base: position 71,603 of record JAXQQM020072882.1, on the reverse strand, counting down.
TTTGGAAAGGAACTTGCATGTTCCTTTTGTGGTTTGAATGATCATAAATAGATGTTGGAAGAAGATATCCATGCACATGAAACTTTCTAAATAAATGAGGCGAAAATTCAAAGGCCCATTGGACAAGGAAAATGATGTTGAAAATAAGTTTCAATTGTTTATTACTCATTGCCATAAGAAAGGTCACCTTGAAGACAAGTGTTGGAATTTGTATCCAACAAGTCATCCACAACATTTGAAGAAGGTGGAAAGAGATAATGACAAGAATGGAAAAGAGGATTCCATAATCGATGAGGGTCAAGATGATTCACATGATGATGAAGTGCAGCTAAAAGAAGCACCATTGAAATGGTTTGGTAATGGATGGTTAGATTTCTTATCCAATTAAGGCCTTGCATGTATTTTGATGTTTCATGAATTTCTTTGCAAATTCAAAGTATGGTGCATGTTGCATGAAGCAAGATGTTGAAGGTAGAGTTATGTTGACATGCTTAAATGCAACAAATATGGAAATTTGTACATGAGCTATTATTTGACTTGAGAGTCAATTGTTTGAAGAGGCATGTTTTGTCAACTTGTGTTTGGTTGATGGTTTTGTACACCAATATGTAAGGGTACATGGAGATATTCACATGATGTGAATTTTTTTTCTTTGAAGGATAAAAATGATCTGTCAGTGAGCTATGTCTCTTGCATGATGTGTTTTTTAGTTTGATGGTTTTGTTTGTGACAAGACGTCACAAGATTTTGGGAAGGTCCACTCTTGAGCAAGAGCCTCATGATTGCAACCTAATCATGAGAATCAAATAGCATGAACCAAACATATTGTGTATTAAATGAGGAATTTCTCTCTCCCAATCATTTCTAAATCACCCATATCACCAAGAAAACATGTTTTAAAATAACATACTTTGGTAGGGGAAAGACCTCAAGTCCTTTGATTGTGCACATGTGGTGTGAAAAATTGAAATTGACAATTTGCAAAAAAATTGAAATTATGAATGAAACCACGAAAACAAAAATCCCAAAAGTGGTAAATGATTTAAATACACCTAATTAATTATTTACCAACATAAATTCTTCAACTTTTAGCAACTAAATGATAAGTAAAAAAATAAATAAATTTGTAATTATGGTTCAAAAGTTACATAATCTTAAGAATCCAAAAAACAAATTATTTTTCAAAACATATTACTTTCAAAGTATCAACAAAGAATGTACAAGGGTGTTCCATGAATTAACGCTATTTATTTAAATTCCATGATGTATATCTTACTCATAGTTTTAACAAATTATTAAATAATGATCTAGATTGGATAATTATATTATTTTTCATATATTTTGATGCTTATAGAGTGAAAAAACTGAAAGAATCAACTTGTAGGGTCATTTTAATGGTGGGTGGAGAATTGGGGTCTAAAACCTTTTGGAGTCATTTTGAGGTATTAAATGACATTTCTAGGGGTCAAACGATTATCCCTTGTGCTGAAATCTTGACCATTATTCTACACTTAAAGACATATCCAATGGTGCAAGAAAAACATCAAATTAAGTTCATTCAAAATTTATGCCTTTAGTAAGTTGACCTATCATTTTGACCACCATGGTACGAGAGAATGTCATTTTAGCCCCATTACTCATGCATAGCAAGCTAGCTACATGTGGAATTTTAACAAGACTCTAAAAGGTCTAAAATCACAAACCTCGTTAATGGTTGATGGAGTCAAATCTTACACCTAGTTGGCTATCATGCTATGTTAAATACTTGGCCACTAGGAGGAATAAGAGTTCCATTTTGTGTTATTGTATTTTGTTCCATATTTGAAAATACAACTAGGAGTGTGAAGTTAGAGAGAAAAATGTATGAAGTTAAGTTTTTATAGCAACCTTACATGCCAAAAGTCTAAGCTAACTCTAAAGAGATTACCTCTTTCTTTGTACTTACATATTTTCCATACCAGAAAAGAGAGTAGAGCAAGTTTAAATTTTAGTGTTGTTTTTCTCCGATAAGGATTTCCTAGGGAAAAAGGAGTCTAGAGCATCATTAATTTTTAGGGTTGCTTGTCTCTCATAAGGATTTCCTAGGAAAATAATTGTGTTGATTGTCTAGAGATATGTATTTGTGTGTTTCATTATGTTCTCTATTTCTTACGTTGTGTTTCATTATGTTTTATATTTCTTACATTTCTGCCCTCCTATTTTTCTTTCCAATCAAGGTTTATAAAGTAACATGAGAAGCAACATGAGACTTGGAACAATCATTTCCATTATCTATATGGAAGGCAAGAAGGATTATATCCCCTTAAGCTTAAGCTTATGTAGTTTGTCAATTTTTATCATATATTTTTTGGTAAGGGTAAATGTTTTTTTATCTATAGTAAGTCATGAGTTCCCCAATTTTACCTTATGTAAAGCATGATTCTAGGATTACTACAATTTGTACTTGGTTTTTTATTATGATGATGCCCTGTCTCAATCACTTGGCCATCTCTTGATGGGTAGTTAAATATTTATAACAATACTTAAGTAATATTTATCTATTTGTATTATGTGAAATGTAAAAAATGGTATACTATTTTTCATAAAATTGTGTTGAGTTTATCATATATTTTGATGAAAGTTGATTATATGACACATTTTCTTTAAAAGGATCTAACAATTTTGTTAAGGTATGAATTTTCAATTTTGTGTGGCTCTCTATCAACCTTCACTTCCTCATTCCTAGAAAAAATCTACTTGCTCATTCGTATACCCACTTTGTATTCAAATGCATGAGTTTTGAACTCTCGATAACTATGTTTTTCCACGCAGGAAAATTATATGTCACATTTTATACTAACTCTAAATATTGTTTTGAAGTTTGGATTACTGTTAAATTCTTTTATATAATTTAACATTAGATATAAGTTTAAATTGAAAGCTACTTAGATGAAATATAGCTTAGATATGGCATTTGCAAATTATTATCTATTTATTGAACTAAAGGACATAATTATTACACATGTTTAATTTACATTCAAATGCTTTTTTGATTTATCTCCTATAGCTTAATGTAATGCTAGATATATAATTTAAGTTGAAGGCCCATGACATAAATATGACTTCTATGTGGAATTTGTATTGAATCATCTATTTGTTGTGTTATATGAACATAATTGGTACACCAATATCTAATTTGCATTACTAATATGTCATGCTTCTTTAATTTTTCTTTTATAGACATGACCAGAGCATCCCTTTTTAATCTATCCCTTTTGACTTCGGATATGTGGGCAATAATTATCCACATATTTTTCCATCATAAAGCAGTGAGTAAAATTGTATTCCATTTGTGTCAATGTTAAGGTTAAGCACATGGATTAAAGTTCTATATAAGATACATTGCCACGGTGTACATTTACATCTAAAGAGTCCAAAAGCTCATTCAAGACCATATTTTTTGTTGATGTAGGTTGATTGGTTATATTGCATTGCTTTTGCAGTTGTTGCTGTGGGCCTTACCATCTATTCGTTCTAGTAATTGCTGAACCTAATCTTTCACCTTTTTATTTTCAATAGAAATAAACTTTCAAAGACATTTTAATATGTAAAATTAAGGAAAACCCTTTTTTTCCTATGTGAATATGATAATGTCTAACATGTGCTTTTTATTTCTGTAGTAATGACAGAGAACACTATTGTGGTTGAAAATGGTCTAAATGAAACCATACCATACACACAGCTCAATGAAAAGAGAGAGCCTAATATAGTAGGCATAAAAATAATTTGCTACAAAATGATAAAACATGTGAGTGCAAAATTTAAAACATAAATCAAGATATCAAACACAATGATATTATGACGGAGAGAATATTTTTGCAACCAAAATGAACATGCAAACAAAAAAATGTAATAAAAAGATTACAACATATAATTGCAAAATTTAAAAACATAAATAACCTAACAGACAAGGATATCTCAAAACACCTAAATTCATATGTAGAACAAAACCTGTAATAGAATATTTCGCTACATACAACACTGCACATTTTTAAAACATAAACTAACTTCTAGCAGACAATAATATTAAATTAGATTTAATTGTTTGTGTAGTTGAATTGATGTGCATAGAAAAAATGGGAATAGAAATCTTTGATACATACAACACACAAATGCAAAATCTTAAAAGATAAATCAATCTTGCAAACAAAAGGGTATTTAACTAGACAAAAATGTCCATATAGATTCAGTCAGAAACCCAGACCTAGTCAAAGAAAACATGAACCAATGGTTTATTTCAGCTCTACATCAATGTTGAAAAATCGAGCTATTATGATGTGTTACAAGTCAGCCTACATGCCAAAGTGTTGGTCGGCCTAAAAGGAAGTAATTCTATCTATATTTATGTACCTTGTCTGTGGCTCTTTTGATAAGGAATAACTCGACAATATTTGAAAACAATTTATAGATTCTTGTAAGATTCAGTACGAATATGTTGATGGGCTTTCAGTGTGAAGTTTAAAGAGTTTGAAAATAGTGTGCATCAGTTTCCTGTTTTCTGTTGAGATTAGCTTTCTGAGTAGTCTGCAGTCTGATGTTTCTATAGTATCTGCATTCTCTAGAGGCTAACCAGTAAGGCTCCACTTCACCTTGTTGGAACCAATTGCAACAATAACTTACAACAACACAGAAAACTAACAAACATGTATTTGGTGATATATCTCCCCCATGGTCGACCTCAAATTTGTGCCTTTTCATGAAAAGAAGGTAATGAGAGAATAGATACCCACAATGGTATATCCCAGGTGATTTCCATGTCATGAATATTGTGTATGATGAATATTGTGCATTAAAAAGTCTACAAAATCCTAAAATATGTTTTAAATCATCATGTTTGATATTGAGGAGTGTTGTGGGAGATTTGTGAGGGGATTCTAGTAGTGGAGTCGATTGTACAGAGGAGTGTTATGAGACCGGGAGAGCCACAAAGAGAAAAGGTATCAATATAACTGGTAGTAAGGGTGTTGCACATCACGTTAAGCGGTAGTTAGAAGGAGAAATGTGTAGGTGAGGCCGGTGGGGGCGAGTCTCAAGGGAGAGTGCTGAGAGGCCGAGGCCCTGAGAAACTATGGAGGGGAGTCACTTGTGTTGACTAAAGCATACATAAATAATCATCATATCTAAAAAGGAGAAATGAAACAGATATAGAAACAATAAATCCTTATATTCCCTCAACGATAGTGTAGGTATATGATTCATGATGTTATCTATGACAGTAGTCTAACTAGACTATCTTTTTTCCTTGAAAATCATTGAAATTCAGGTAAGAAAGGCCTATGCAATTTCGGTTTCAATATTTTCTACATCAGTGTCCTGTTTTCTGTTGAGACTAGCTTTTCTAAATGAAGTATGCAGATTGCGAATAGTCTAAGGAAGTTTAAAGAGTTTGAAAATAGTGAAGAATAATCAAATACATAAGAGGCAATATATCCCAGTGAAGAATTTTTCAAATATATGTGAAAAATTTGGAAACGGTAAGGTCGAACATACCCGATGAAAAGAGCAACAACGCCAATGAAAGGAGCAATAACGTGGACGGGAGGAGCAACAACGCTGACGGGAGGAGCGAAAACGCGCAAACAAAAACGACAGTGATAGAAATTCGCGGGGATAATGAAACAGGTAAACAAACCAGCTTCGTGGGTGATTTATTTTTAGAAATTAGTTCGACCAAACTATTTTAAAAGTAAAAGTTCGGCCGAACTCACAGTTTGGCCGAAATTTTGTTGTAAGTTCGGCCGAACTTTTGTTGTCATTTTTCCAATATCTGGCGAAAATTCTATTTACCCACGCCATTAGTGTGCCATCAATGTAGACGGAATCACGAGTTCGGCCAAACTTTAAAAAATGTTTGGCCGAACTATTGCCGAAAAAAAATTTCGGCCCTAGATTCTCACAAAAGTGTAACCCAGCTTCACATTTCCGCCCTTAAGAAATTAAGTAATGGCATGTTCATTATCTTAGTGTTATATGTTGATGATATGATTTTAGCAAGCAAAAGCATAAGTGAGATCAATAGGTTAAAGGCTCAGATGGCTAGGAAATTTGATATGAAAGATCTAGGAGCAGCAAGACAGATTTTGGGCATGGAGATTTTTAGAGACAGGAGCAATGGTAAGCTATGGTTATCACAACAGAAGTATATTGAGAAAATACTCTTGAGGTTTGGTATTAACAATGTGAAGCCTATTTCAGTCCCTTTAGCTTCCCATTTTTAGCTTTCTTCAAGTTTATGTCCTAACACAAATGAAGAAAAGGAATATATGTCTCAAATTCCATATGCCAATGTAGTAGGTTGTTTGATGTATGTGATGGTTTGTACACGACCAAATATTTCACATGCAGTTGGGGTTTTCAGCAGGTACATGGAAAATCCAGGAAAAGAACACTGGTCAGCAGTGAAATGGGTGCTTCAGTATCCGAGAGGCACAAGTGATTATTGTATCACTTATAACAGAAGTAGTGAATTTGTTTGTGGATATGTTGATTCCGATTTTGTAGGTGATTTGGACAAGAGAAGGTCAACTTCAGGATATGTCTTTACTCTTGCAGGTGGAGTTATTAGCTGGATGTCAAAGCTATAGAACATTATTGCTTTATCCACTACAAAAGCAGAATACATAGCTGCTTCACATGCTTACAAAGAAGCAGTTTGGTTGAAAGGTTTGTTTGGTGAGTTTGGTAGGTTACAGGACAACATCAAGTTATTTTGTGATAGTCAAAGTGAAATTCACTTGGCTAAAATCCCGGCCTATCATATTAAATCAAAGCACATACCTATCAAGTACCATTTTCAAAGACAGGTTATCACTAAACGGGGAGTCGCTCTTGAAAAAGTGCATACAAAGAAAAACTGTGCAGACATGTCCACGAAACCAGTCTTGTTAGAGAAGCTATGATGGTGTCTGGCTTTTCTTGGCTTGTAGAAAAGATAAAAATTGACAACAAAAAAATTGAATCAGGCCCCCAAGGAGAAATGGTCTCTAGATTCTATCCATTTATCCCCTTTATTCTTGTCAATCTCTGTTACAAATTTATTTTTCAATTTCAGAGAAATTGAAAAATAAATACCATAACCAACTTTGGTTATAAGCCACCTATATATTGTTACTTGTTCTCTTTAATCCCATACACACAGTCATATACGTATGCAAATTGTATTGTATTCATTCCAATGTTAATACCTTTGGTAACATTTAATATGGTTACGGACTTCAACTCTATTGTCAAACCTTATAACTAAGGTTATCACCCTTCGGAACTTTATATCATTAGCCCGACTTAATTCAATCAAACCACTTACAACGAACCTTTGGCCCCAGGCCCACATATATAATCAATGGTTTCAATAGAACACACATGCCATACCTTAGTTTATCTTCCAAGCTCTTTTGAGTGCGACCACCGTTCGATGAGCCAGTCGCAGATCAGACGGTGTATGTTGATATCGGATTGATTCCACCGTCGATAGTTAATGCGCGATGAGGCGATATCGTTCGGTCGATGTGGCAGCTTTTCACTGGGTCACTTTGATTTGGAATGGTTTCGCTTCCATACAAAGGTGGTGCGATATGGATGGTTTGGTTTCGCAAACCCGTCCTTGGTTTTGGAACAGTGATAGACCGAAGTTTCACTGGGGTTAACACTACTCCTTGTATGTTCTTCGGTTCGCTAACTCAGGGTCTAACCTCGGGACAGAACAAAACAAGTTTGTTTCTCTTACAAGCGGGTTCTTCCACTACGACCAGAAGTCCACAGTTATATGGGCAACCACATTACTGGTGCGCTCTTTCAAAGACTCGAGGCATACATACGATTCGACACCTACAACAAGGTCCAGTATGTCCCTTCAAGGTTTCTTACAGGGGTCTACCTCAACAGGGCTAATTCTGGTCATTCAAGAGAAATCTACGATCAACAATGGACAGAGAGACATGCGGAGATTACGCAACATCTCTATTCAACAATTATACATAGAACAATGTTCAACCACCTCGCAATTAAACAGATTCCCTCACAGAGATCAATTCAAGATAAATTGATAATCAATGAGCACCGAAATTTATTCAACAAGAAGAAATTGCTTAACACTCAGATTTTATTGCAAAAATCTCCTCCCCCCTTTCAATGCATCTAGGGAATACAATTTATATGTATTATTATGTGTCTCTTTAGGTCCTCTCTGAGGACCGTTTCTAATCTAACAAAAAGCCTAATTACATTCACTCGAATAATTGAACATGACAAATGGACTAAAATTAAAGCTATTCAACTTCTACTGACTCTAACTGACCTAAATGCAATAGGCAGCTAAGGTATTGACACCTTGTTGTTACAAATTCGAATGATTTTGATCCCTCCTAGCCACAACATGTGGAAAAAACTCCTACATTGTTGGCTAGTGTCCAATGCCCCTGCATTAGACTCCCGAGGGAAATTTTCTTCATGGACTCCTGTCCATGAGCTCCTCCACTGATCTACCTATCTCCTACAACATTCCTTCAGTCATCCAAGTGGCATCTTCCTCTAGCTTGTCCTTCCATTTGATTAAGTACTGAAAGTACTCTTGTCCTCTAGTCTTCCTGAACACTCTTTTGTCCAATAATTTTTCTGGCTGCAGTGGTTGTGCTGGAGGTAGCTGCTTTGTCCATTCAATATGTTCCTTGTCTACTGGTCCTTCTTCTGCACCATCATCTTCATACTTGTACAAATCTGCAACATTAAAAATGGGAGATATTCCAACATCAAGAGGCAATTCAATCTCATAAGCATTAGCAGAAAACTTTCTAAGTATCTTGCATGGCCCAATATTTTTAAACTTCAATTTGTTATACTGCTTCTTTGGGAATCTCTCCTTTCTCAAGTGTGCCAAAACTAGATCTCCTACTTCAAAATGGACTTCTCTTCTGCTCAAGTCTTCTTTGCCTTTGTATTTGATGCTACTGCCTTGTAGCTGTTGTTTCACTTTTTCATGTATGGCTTGGATTTCTGAAGAAAATTCCTCACCATCAGCACTCCTCAGTTCTGCCTTTCCCAGATTTCTTAACTCTGATATCCCTCTAGGGTGCATTCCATAAACAATATGGAATAGACTCTACCATGTGCTTCTGTTTGGTGAGTCATTATATGCATATTCTTCCAGGGGAAAAATATGATCCCACTGCTTGGGATGCTCTCCTGCAAGACTTCTCAACAAATTTCCCAGAATTCTATTCACTACCTCAGTTTTTCCATCAGTTTGAGGATGATAAGCTGAGATGAAACTCAATTTGGTACCAAGTTTCTTCCACAGTCTCCTCCAAAAATGGCCCACAAATCTGGTTTCTCTGTCTGAAACAATACTCTTGGGCAACCCATGCAACCTAACAACTTCTTTGAAAAACAAGTTAGCAACATGGGTGGCATCACTAGTTTTATAACATGGAATAAAATGTGCCATTTTGGAAAATCTGTTCACTACAACAAAGACTGCATCATTCCCTCTCTGATTCTTGGGCAATCCTAGAACAAAATCCATACTCACCATGTCCCAAGGCCTGTCTGGAATAGGCAAGGGAGTGTACAATCTTGCATTTTGGTTCCTTCCTTTGGCATATTGACAGATTTTGCAATTTTTCACAAACTTGTCCACTTCTACTCTCATATTGGGCCAATAATAGAAGTGACTCAGCTGTTCATAATTTTTATCGGTACCGAAGTGTCCAACAAGTCCACCACCATGCTTCTTCTTGATCAAATGTTCTCTCATGAAACATTTTGGCACACACAGTTGGTTTCTCTTGAATAGTAAGTCCTCCTGCAAGAAATAATCTAGCCACTGGCTTCTATCTATTAGAATAGGGTTACAACATGCTTCAAATGCTTCCTTAAAATTTGAATCCGTTTTATATCGTTCTTTGGGAAAATCAAATAATACAACTTCAAAATTGGTCTTTTGAACAAGCATGTGCCTCCTACTCAAAGCATCAGCTAATTTATTTTCTTGGCCACTTATATGTTTCAAAACAAAATTAAAATTTTGGACGTACTCAACCCATTTGGCATGCTTATGATTTAACTTGGGCTGCTGTACAATGTACTGCAAAGCATGATTGTCAGAGTATAATACAAATTCTTTGGAAATTGAATAACGCCTCCACTTTTTCAATGCCTGAACAACTGCGTAGAATTCCTTCTCATAAGAGGAATAATTCCTTCTAGTGTCATTCATCTTCTCACTGAATTAAGCTACAGGACTATCATCCTGACTCAAAACAGCTCCAATGGCTTCTCCACTGGCATCACACTTCACTTGAAATGGTTTAGCAAAATCAGGCAGAATCAAAATAGGCTTTTCAGTTGTCTTTTGCTTCAAAAGTTTAAAGTTTCTTTCTACTTCAGCAGTCCATTTAAATGGCTATTTGCTCTTTTTTATTGTCTCAGTGATGGGTGCATTAATCTTACTGAAGTTTCTTATTAATTTCCTGTAAAAATTGGCAAGTCCATGGAAACTTCTTACCTTAACTTCTGGGTGAAGGCCACTCCACAGTTGCCTTAACTTTTTCTGGGTCCATCTTCAATCCTTCTACAGAGACAACAAAGCCCAAATACACCAATTCTTCCTTCATGAATGAGCATTTATTTAATTTTATCAGCAGTTTCTCTTGGTGCACTTCTTCAAGACATAATTAAGATGTCTTAGATGTTCTTCTTTAGTTTTGCTGAAAACTAATATATCATCTAGATATATTATCACAAATTTACCAATGAATTCTTTCAACACTTCATTCATAAGTCTCATAAAAGTGCTAGGTGCATTAGACAACCCAAAAGGCATTACCATCCATTCATACAGTCCTTCATTCATTTTAAAGGCAGTTTTCCACTCATCACCCTCCTTTATTCTAATATGATGATATCCACTTTTTAAATCTAACTTTGAAAAATATTTGGCACCACTCAAACAATCCATTAAATCCTCAACTCTGGGAAAAGGGAATCTGTACCTGATTGTTATCTTATTGATTGCTCTGGAATCAGTACACATTCTCCAGCCTCCATCTTTATTTGGGCTCAATACTGCTGGCACTGCACATGGACTCAGATTTTCTCTGATCAGTCCCCTGTCCACCAATTCCTGTACTTGCTTCCTGATTTCCTCATTTTCTGTGGGAGTCATTCTGTAGGCTACCTTATTTGGCAGATTTGAACCAGGGATAAAATCTATATGATGGTTGATCTTCCTCACAGGTGGCATCTCATTAGGTAAATCATCCACAACAATGTCACAATAACTGTCTAACATCTCTTGGATTTCTATTGGCAAAACAAAAATCTTTGTAGAAGTAAGAATTACCTTAGGTTTGCAAACTAAAGTAAAGCTTACCTCTTCTTCTTCAATCCGCTGTAGATATTCCTTCCCGCTCAGCAACAAGGTATTTGGATCATCCACTCTGCTCGAAGGTTCTCCTTCCTCCATGGGTATCAATGTGTGATGCACCCCATCTTTGAAGAACTTATAAGTGTTCTTCTTGCCATCATGCACTGCTGCTCTGTCAAACTGCCAAGGTCTACCCAACAGTATGTGACACACATCCATGGGCATCACATCACACAGGACTTTGTCTTTGTAGTTCCCATTTGCAGCTATATCTCACACTGTTCTTTTACAATCATCTGCTGCCCTTTATGCAACCAGGACACTTGTAGGGAGTTGGATGCTCCCTTGTCTTCAGCTTCAACTTCTCTATCACCTCAGTGGAAACCAGATTATCTGTGCTACCACTATCAATGACTAGCTGGTAGCATTTCCCCTGGACTTTGCATATGCTCCTAAACAAAATCTTCATTTGTGCAAGCTCAATGACCTCTTTGTATTATTTCAACAGGACCTTAGTGACCACGAAGGATTCTCCCTTCTCTGGTAGGATTTCTTCTTCAATTGTTTCCTCTTCTCCAGCCTGAGAAACAATATCGTTTCTTGGACCAGCACCCATATTCTCTCGGCACTCATAGTCCTTGTGTCCCACTTGATGACATCTATAGCACCTCAATTCTCTACCTCTACCTATGCCTCCTCTTCCTCTGTAAGAACCCCTTCTGCCTCTTGCATCACTCTCTGTAGATGCATTCTAAGGTGAGATACTATTAGCTCCATCTCTAGGTGTAGTAGGCTTTCCTCTACCACCCCGACTTCCATTTCCATGGAAAGTACCTCTCCCTTTGGCAGACTGCTTTCTCAGGAGTTTCTCCTCTACTTTCAAGGCCATCTGATAGGCCTCTTCAACTGTCTTAGGAGACAGAAGACCCATTTCATCTTGGATCTCTAGCTTGAGACCATTCACATATTTGGAAGTCTTCTCTGGCGTGTCCTGAAACTTCCCAGCTCTTATACTTAATCTATAGAATTATTCTGTGTATTCCTTTACTGTCAACAACCTCTGTCTCAGGTTCTGCATTTGCCTAAACAATGTTAGTTGATAATCACTAGGCAAGAATTTACCTTTTAACTTAGCCATCATTCGAGTCTAGCTTTTGATACGTTGTTTGCCAGCTCTCCTTCTTTCTGCTTGCACTCCATCCCACCAGAGTGCAGCATGTCCCTTCAGCTTTGTTACTGAAAACTTGACCTTCTTATCTTCACTCATTTATTGATAGTCAAAGCACTTGTTCATTTCATTAATCCAGTCCACCAGCTCTTCTGGATTTAGTCCTCCTATAAAACTTGACACTTCAATCTTGGTCTTAACTGCAGACCCCATAATAGTTCTGAGGAGCCTCATGTCAGGAGGAATCTCAGAATTTTCTCTAGCTTCTTCTAATTCAGTTTCACTGATGTTTTTAGGATCTCTGGGCTATCTTAGATCCATGGCATCCATTCTGGCTTCGAACCTTTGCAAGGTCTCCAACACTTCTGCATTGGCAACAGGTCTGCCTCTCCTTCTGCCAGCACCTCTACCAACTCAGATTGCCATGTTAATTCTCTACAAAACAACTCAAAAACAGCTCTGATACCACAATTGATAGAAACAAAATTGAATCAGGCCCCCAAGGAGATTTGGTCTCTAGATTCTGTCCATTTATCCCCTTTATTCTTGTCAATCTCTGTTACAAAATTATTTATCAATTTCAAAGAAATTGACAAATAAATACCATAACCAACTTTGGTTATAAGCCACCTATATATTGTTACTTGTGCTCTTTAATCCCACACACACAGTCATATATGTATGCAATTTGTATTGTATTCATTCCAATGTTAAGACCTTAACATTTAATATGGTTACGGTCTTCAAATCTATCTTCGAACCTTATAACTAAGGTTATCACCCTTCATAACTTTATATCATTAGCCTGACTTAATTCAATCAAACCAATTACAACGAACCTTTGGCCCTAGGCCCACATATATAATCGATAGTTTCAATAGAGTACACACGCCATACCTTATTTTATCTTCCGAGCTCTTTTGAGTGCGACCACCATTCAACGAGCCAGCCACAGATCGGATAGCATATGTTGATATCGCGTTGATTCCACCGTCGATAGTTAACACATGATGAGGGAGCGATGAGGTGGTATCATCCAATCAATGTGGTGGCTTTTCACTAGGTCGCTTTGATTTGGAATGGTTTCGCAAACCTGTCCTCGGTTTTGGAACAGTGATAGATGGGAGTTTCACCGGGGTTAACACTACTCCTTGTATGTTCTCTGGTTCGCTAACTCAGGGTCTAACCTTGGGACTGAACAAAACAAGTTTGTTTCTCTTACAAGCGGTTTCTTCCACTACGACCAGAATTCCACAGTTCTATGGGCAACCACATTACTGGTGCGCTCTTTCAAATACTCGAGGCATACACACGACTCGACACCTACAGCAAGGTCCAGTACGTCCCTTCAAGGTTTCTTACAGGGGTCTATCTCAACAGAGCTAATTCCGGTCATTCAAGAGAAATCGACGATAAAAAATGTATAGAGAGACATGTGGAGATTACACAGCAACTCTATTCAACAATTATACACAGAATAGTGTTCAACCACCTCGAAATTAAACAAATTCCCTCACAAAGATCAATTCAAGACAAATTGATAATCAACAAGCACTGAAATTTATTCAACAGGAAGAAATTGCTTAAAACTTAGATTTTACTGCAGAAATCTCCTCCCCCCTTTCAATGCGTCCAGGGAATACAATTTATATGTATTATTATGTGTCTCTTTGGTTCCTCTCTGAGGACCATTTCTAATCTAACAAAATTCCTAATTACATTCACTCGAATAATTGAACATGACAGATGGACTAAACTTAAAGCTATTCAACTTCTACTGACTCTAACTGACCTAAATGCAATAGGTAGCTAAGGTATTAACACCTTGCTGTTACAAATTCGAATGATTTTGATCCCTCCTAGCCACAACATTTGGACAAAACTCCTACATTGCTGGCTAGTGTCTAATGCCCCTGCATCAAAATTTCTAAACCAAATCCCGAAATTTCCTTTTAATGATTAAACAAACAATCTCATATAAACATCTTCATGTTCTATGTTCATATTATCTGAAAAATAGAGAAAGGAAGATAAATGATCTTCTGATGATGGTATTGTTTCTCCATTAAATTTAGGAAAATGCTTTAGATATCCTTTAGCGAAATCATGAATTTGATTTGCTGGCACTAGTACTATTGCAACATACCGAGCTGTCACAATTGGTGTAAATCTAACCATTTGTTGTTGTGGTAAAATTGATTTCCTAGGATATAAATTTTTACTTGAATATTACTTGAAACTATAGTATTCTTTGTAAACTAAGGATGAAAAATTAACTTTTGAAGTTTAGGAAATTTTTTTCCTGGTCTTCAAAAGCTAAAGAATTTCTGTAGATTTCCAGTTCCTCTTCGGGCTTATCAGCAGTGGAAGTACATGTGTGGATAACAAAAGATACAAAATCTTCAGTTTTTAGTTTAGGTGGTTTTGGCTCAAGTTCTGCTTCTATATCATATGATTCTAAAAAGGAGACAAACAACTAAAAATATTCAAGCTGGTGAACTAACAAAGCAAATTGTAGATCTACTCCCTTAGAAAGGAGTTCCAAGATTTTAGGTGGTAAATCAGATAAATCATAAGAGATAGGAGCTAATTGAAATTGTTCAGGATGTGAAGCTGATTTAGATGGGAGGGAAGTGGAATTAGAAGCTTCAAGTCTACATCTGAGAGAGGTCACTCACAAGAATTTATGGATTTGCTAATGGAGTATAGAGTTCAGGGTCAAAAGGAGATATAATATGATTGCATGAAGCCATATTTAATTTATGAATTCACTAGGTGAAGAATTTTAGGGTACTAGCCTCTTATTCACCCTTAAGAGGCAGGTCTTATCATAGTCCCAAGGAAATGAACTTCAAACTTCTTTTCACGACAACTGTGCCAATTTGATGTTGTATATTTGGAGACAGTTCTAGGCTTAGGAACTATGCCAAAGCATCTAAGGGAGGGATTTAATTTAAATGGCTGACCAATGATTCAAACCATTTACATCAATATAATCTAGAAACCTTAAAATACTTCTCAAAATTCCAATATTCAATAATGACAACATATAATACTTCAATTTATTATGAAAAAGGAAACAATAATATATTTTAAAATTAAACATTCATCCCAAATACTTAAATTATCAGATTTTTTTTTTTAAGCTGCGTAGGACTACATCTTCATCATCATGTCTTATATATATATATCACCCTGATCAGGGCGGGGAATTGAAACGGTGACTTCAAATCAAGGAGTGCCTTAACAAAACACCCGATCACCGTCTATCCAAGACCTCATGGACACTAAATTTATCATATATAACATAAGTTTGTAGATAAATTTCTACAACCAACACATATATATTCAAGAGACGACAAAAGGAAATAATTTAATGATGCAAAGGTAATAATTTAAACAACTTGTTCAATTAGATATTCTAAATAATGATTATAACTTTGTAGTGGGTTCTTAGGGAAGTCAATCCCGAACTTAGCCTTAACCTAACTCCTATGTTACCTTGAACATATGATGAAAAAAAAAATATGATTGCACAAGAAAAAATTACATGAACACAAATGTTGCTATAACTAAAGTTAGAAGCATTTGATTATATTCAAGAAATTTCAGAGAATACAATAGTGTTTCTTGGCTTCCTCAAAGTGTCAACCCTTGTTTCTAACTTAATACAATCCTTTATAAAATATAAAATTTTATCCAAAATAATTTGGATATTTCCAATTAATACACTTAAAATAGGAATTTTGGAACTGATTATGTGGAAATAACACTCTATTCGAGGTTTTTATTTGTAGCTGTTGCCTTGAAATTTGACTTTGTTGATCTTATTGATTCTGCTCCATCTTGCTATAACTTCACTATCTGCTTTCTTTTTACACAATAATTTCGAGAAACTTATCCCACCTTTTATCACCAGGAAAATAAAACTTGATTACCCTCCCATAAGCTTCATCCACCTTGATGTATTTTTCAAAAGTAGGCTTGGTAATAAAAATATGATAAACCTCATGATAAATAAATAAATCGTCTTTTAAACCTTCAAGAAAAGATTTGCCACCAATAATTCCTTTTATTTAGAAAAATTTGAGTTATCTTCTTCTATGTCATGTAACTTGTATTGGTAATTTTCCTGTGGAATGAATTGGCCATGAGAATCTCTTAAGGATTGGAGTCATTTTTGCTGAAGGATATAAAACTTTCTATGGAACTCTTTGATTTGAGTTTCTAAGTTCTAACATTTTTTTTCTAGATGTAACATCAAATTCCTTTTTTTTAACACCGTTCTGAACTCTAGAACTGCATCTATCATATCTTCAATCTCCATGTCTTCAAGCTCATCTTTAGTTTTTGAATTTAACACTTTGATGATTCTTGTTGCCTCTCCAAGTTTGTTGTCTAGTTCTTCTTTGATCCTTGCTATGGATGCTTTTACTTTGCACACCAACTGCTTCTATTAAAAAATAATCTCAAAAAATGTCCATAAGTTTAAAATAGCTAAATTAGATCTTCTCTTTAGATTCTGATAATGTCTCTGCACTTCTTGATTCATCCATAAATTTTTCAAGCTGATTAGTAAGCTTGAAATTTTTCTGTGCTTCTGAGTTGTATGCAAAATCTGGCTTAAGTTTATTTTCCTCCATTCTTTGCAGTAATGCCTTTAATTTCTCAATTTCAACTAAAAAATCTCCCATAGATTTTGAAAACCGTTCAGTGATCTCTTGGCTAGTTGATTTTGTCTCTGTTGTGGAAGTTCCTATAACAATTTGTTGTTCTTTCTCTTTGAAATGTTTTTCCAGATCTGCTTCCATATTTTGAATTTGAATGTTCTTCTAAAGATTCAAGAATCATACACAATACATTTTCCTTCTCTTTCTCTAATTACTTGACTTCTTGAGCTTGAGGATGTTTTTTTACTAGTAATTTTAACTACTTTCTTAATGCTTGAATATATGCATTCCTTCTCTTAATAATTTATTCTGAAACATTAATATCGCTAGGATCTAATCCTAACTTGCTTACAAGATATTATAATCCATTTATCTTTGTATCTTTAGCTAATGCAGACATATTTTATAACTTAAGATGAGAATGAATATTATTTAGAGAAATCTATGGCTTTGAAGCTGCCGCTGATACAACTTGTTAAAGAGGAATATATCATTTCTCCAACTTGTTTGTGTAGATGAATTTGATCTTTATGATGAACCTATTTAGTATCAAAATAAACTACTAAATTTTTGTAATCTTCTACACTTTTAGGAATTGGAACCTTTGGCTCAATAAATTCCAATTGAAATTTTCCTCTGTTAGGGTCCAATTTAGACAATAGTTTGGTTTGAGTAGTAGAGGTATGCTTCCAAAAATCAGAATTTTTCGCATTCTTTAACATTTCATTCTTATTATTCATTTTCCTGAACCTAGCAAAGATACTTTGCTGACTAGAATAAGGGGAAGCATGCATATAGGAATTATTTATTTAGTTTGTTGCAAAAAAAATAGAGGCTCGCTTGATAACCTAACTGTTGTAGAGACATCATTATCTATGACCTCTGATGAGTATTCTTATATACTCATTGTATTTATTCTTTTTTAAAATTTAAATCCTACTTATTTATAACCTGAAACAACATGGTACATACTCTCACTTGGTCTTTTTCACTCTTTTTATTTCAATCTCGGAGTCTCTAATGATGTTTGGCTGGAAATATGCTCTTCAACCTCTTGCAAAGTGTTCTCCTCCCATACTTCCCGATTTTCATGCTATCCAATTTATAGTTTAGATATATGAAGATAGGGAGCCGACTTCTGCTCACTTCTAATTTATAGTTTTTAATGTTCCCAAAATTAGCATGAATCTAATTGGAACATTGAGTTTGCTTATGTCATCTAGGAGGTGAATAAAATGGGTGAGGAGACCCATGTGTAGGAATAAAATCCCTCATAGTGTGAAGGGGATCAATAAATTAGCTTTATTTTGCACCTTCCAGTGTGAAAAGGGGCAAATGCATGAGGACAAGGTTAAGTTTGACCAAGTCAACAATGCTTCCAAAGAGGGTGTGGATTGCTTGGGAAGACAACACAGTTTGAATGGGAGGAAGATCACATGGTGAAGGAAACCCTAATGTGAGGGGTCCAAGGCAAGAAGCTTTCATTTTCATAAAAGGAGGAAGAGGCAGCCATAGAAGATTATATTTGAGTATTTGATTTTGGTCTTTGTAGACTCTTTGCATTCTCGGGCCGTTTAACAGAGTTGCAGTGGAATTCTTGTTTAGGGTTCCTTCTCCTTCTTGAGAGGCCTCTTGAAGGATTGCACTTCATTTCTCCACAACTAGGCTCAAGGCCAGGCCACCTCCTTCAGCTACAACGTTATTTATGCTGAAGTATAATGTTGTGTTGCAAGGTGTTGCAGTGGAGGGTTCCAAAACACCATTTCCATGGCTCATCTTACAGAGGAGGAAGCTTCTATTCCTATGGGGGTTAGTGAGGAAGATTTTAGAGCTGATTTTCATATCTTGGCATCTAGCCAAGCCTCTCCCATCTACTACAGTGCAGTCCCTCTCCTAGACTGCGTTATTCCAGTGTGTATCTGCAGTGGGGGTTTGCACCACTATTTTGGAGGGTGAGATATTCAGTGTTAGGATCAGCCTATCACTTGAGAGATCTAATTGGAGGAGGTATATTTCAGATTGTGCATCATCTTTAGCCATCTCCATCCATTTTCTGAGTTGCAGCAACTACCCTGCAACTCCACATTTTGTATATATTTAAATGAATCCTTGTAAGGATTGTTGTATTATTGTTTTCAGGGGTTGAGAGCTTGCTCCCCCACATTTCTTGAGCTATATATTGTCATATCTTTGTATTATTATTCAACATGTATTAGTGTCTCCTATAAACTATGTAGTCATAGCTTGGGCCCTCTTGTGTAGCAGTGTTTGGTCATGTACTTGTTTCTTGAGGCTGATTATTGCCTATCTTGAGTAGCTTTTTCCTCAAGATCTTGTATACACTTTGGATGCTATGATCAATATGATGGCTATTGAGATATTCTGGCATCTTGTATATTAATATAATGCTGTTATTCCATTGTATGTTCATACATTGCTGCAGTCCCTTCATTGGGCACTTTTTCAAGACAACTAGGTGTGGGAGATCTATTTAACCCACCTAGAGGGATTTGTTTGGAACCTCCTATGGGATTTCGATCTTGGATACATTGATATAAGAGATCTAGGTCCTGGTTTCAAATCCTATAGCAGCCATTCCTGGAAAATGCATTTTCCAATCATGCCTTGCTAGCAATCTCGATTTTGGGATATTATAGTGGTATCAAAGCTAGAATCTTGGCTCAGCTTGTGAGTCTCAGCCAAAGGAGATCAGAAGAGGATGGGCTTTATCTCATCATATTTCAGATCCATGAAGAACCTCCCTAAGGAGGATAAGAAAATAGAAGAGGCAGGACCTTGCACTTCCTATTCTCATCGAGAAGGTGACAGAGAGATGAGCAGGAAAAAGACTCCATCTTCTGGAGGAGAAAAATGGGATAGGCCTACAAATATCCTTTCTAAATCTATACAAAACATTCATGAAGATCTCAAGAAGATAAGGAGGGAGATGTATGGATAATCTCCAAAGGAGTTTGAATCTAAAGCAAACTCTAGATTTTTATATGAGGAGTGTGAGCAAGCAGCCACACACCATAATACACAGCGCAGTCACATGCCCAGGTTTTCCATGAGAGAGATGGGGGAAGGAGAAGAGCTTTCTAGGAGGAAAACTCTTAGTGATTTCTTGAAAGAGTATGAGTCTCAAACTCAAAAATTTCAAGATCATCTCATTTTTCATAGTTTTTCAAGGTGAAGGTGAAGGGGAGAGAGCAGCAGGATAGATTTATTCTATCTACCTTTGAAGGTTCACCTACATGTTTAGCCAAAGCTTGGGTGGAGGAGTTAGATACCTTCTTGCAGCAACACCAAATTCCTGAAGATGAAGCCATCAAAGTTGCAGCGCTTCATATGAGATGTGAGGCCTATGCTTGGTGGATCCTTGAATCCTTTTCTTTAAGAAATGTAAACACTGCATCTTATGCAAGTTTCACTAAGGCATTAGTGAGAAGTTTTGATAGAAGGATTCATGAGACACATATGGTGGAGCTAAAGAAGGAAACTCAAACAAAATCCTTGCATGAAAACGAAATACCACATTAGAAAACCATGGAGGAGGCTGAAAACTTGCACCATACCTTGTTGGAAGGAAGAATTTCATCTCACATCTTTGAGCAAGGGAGCATGGGGATCTCCTTTTCAG
The DNA here is from genome assembly GCA_034641835.2 of Pinus albicaulis. Lineage (NCBI taxonomy): Eukaryota > Viridiplantae > Streptophyta > Pinopsida > Pinales > Pinaceae > Pinus > Pinus albicaulis. The sequence continues at coordinate 50,727 of JAXQQM020072882.1, read as the reverse complement.
AGAAGGATCCAATCATTGGGAGGTTTCCCATTCATGTTGCAGAGGTTGAGGGAAACAAAATTGTCTCATCTAGAGATTATCTAGTGCCTCATGCAAAGGAAGGAGGAGCTCTTGCTCCAAGTGGAGAGATTCTTGCAGCTTTGCAAGGAAGTCCCTAGGATCTCATGTGTGGAGATCAAGGCACAACTCATGGTCTACACGTGCCATTGATGAGGAGGTGTGGAACCATGGAGACACAAGGAAGAGATGGGGAGGATAACCAGCATCAGGAGATGAGGAGTACACACCCCTATCCACTTCAGGAGGTTTATGCACCTAAGAGGAAGACTAGATTGCACAATAAGGGCATGGAAACACTTGTCCATTCATATGTAGTCATCTCTTGATGATGATGTCTCATTGCATGGAGACATTTCACCAAGGAGACCACTGGATCAGAATAGAAGGATGGATGCTTCACCTATTGAGGCACCACTCATTAATTTCAGGGGAGTGAGGACCTTAGGAGAGCTTGATACAGTGTTGGGAGACTTGGGTAGGCTCAAGGAGGAGGGACATAACTCTTTGGAAGAGTTAGCACAACCACCTCTTTTTTCTTTGAGGATAAGAGGAAATTCATCTATGAGCTACTCCATTTGTATGAGTAAAACATATGGTAAGGGTGTTGATTGTTTACATGATGATTTATATAATGTATGTATGTATCCTTTAACCATATATGTGCAGGATGTTGCTCCAAGAAGGAGCATTCTTTCTTTTAGGCTTCATGGTCTACTTAAGGCCATAAGCATGATTGATGACCATTCCCTGGGAGGACTTGGGGTGGAGGTGTATCATGGAGGACATGCTAACTTTACATCATACATCATTCACTTCCTCCATACTTATGAGGATATTGGGGCAGAAGCAAGTGGTTGAAAAGCCACACATTTTATTAGTCTCTATTGTAGTTGAGAGTCAAGATGTGTTGATTAAATTTGAGGGACCATTGTCGTTCTCACTTATTACATATGGAAGCAAGAATGATTCTCATTCTGGCTCCCTATGTTTCTATCATTTCTGTCTTTATGAGGAGCATGTTTTGGAGAGAGACACATTGGGTGGATGTGTCCTTTGAGGGAGAATCCTCCCACATTTTTTGCAGCACATGTTATAAGGGGAGCATGGGAGATAATATGGCCACCACAGCAACACATTTGTCTCTTTATGAGGGAGGCCATAGGATGGAATGGAATCCATATGATGATGACTTCCAACTCATCATATATGGAATGGTTTGGGCCAACCTGTTTTGCAGTGTTGGGGGAGAGATATTTGGAGATCCAATCGTCATCTTGCCACTTGAGGGAAACATTATTGCAGCCCAAGATCAGAAAACACTCTACACTTATCATAAGTGGAGAGATGGATAGTGTGGGGTAGGCTACCTTGTCTACCATATGCAGAATTTCAACCCACCTACTTTGCATGAGCCAAAGGTGGAGGAGAGTTTCCTGGAGTTGCCTAGTTGGGAGGTGACTTATTTTGCATGGCTAATAGCTTGGGGATGGAGGATCCATATGGAAGAGATGGTTCCCATCAGATTTTAGATCCCATTCCTCGAAGGGACCTCTAGACATCACTTTTTTATCCTCTTGAGTATTTTACCTTTACATGACGATAGCTTGATATTTGACTTGCATGCTGAGGAGGAGAAATGTGGAGATTTGATTGATGAGATAGCATCCTTTTACCTGAAGGAGTTCATCATACATGGATTCTACAAGGAGAGGAGCAAAAATAACTCAGTTCTATCCTTTCATTTGCTTGAGGACAAGCAATCTTTGAGAGGGGAGGACTGTAATGTTACCAAAATTAGCATGAAGATAATTGGAACATTGATTTTTCTTATGTCATCTAGGAGGTGAATAAAATGGGTGAGGAGACCCATGAGTAGGAATAAAATACCTCATAGTGTGAAGGGGATCAATAAAGTAGCTATATTGTGCACCTTCTAGTGTGAAAAGGGGCAAATTCATGAGGACAAGGTCGAGTTTGACCAAGTCAACAACGCTGCCAAAAAGGGTGTGGATTGCTTGGGAAGACAACGCAGTTTGAATGGGAGGAAGATCACTTGGTGAAGGAAACCATAATGTGAGGGGTCCAAGACAAGAAGCTTTCATTTTCATAAAAGGAGGAAGAGTCAACCATAGAATATTATGTTTGAGTATTTGATTTTGGTCTTTGTAGACTCTTTGCATTCTCGGGCTGTTTAATAGAGTTGTAGTGGAATTCCTGTTTAGGATTCCTTCTCCTTCTTGAGAGGCCTCTTGAACTATTGCACTTCATTTCTCCATAGCTAGGCTCAAGGCCAAGCCACCTCCTTTAGCTACAGTGTTATTTCTGCTGAAGTATAACGTTGTGTTGCAGGGTGTTGCAGTGGAGGGTTCCACAACACCATTTCCTTGGATCATATTACAGAGGAGGGAGATTCTATTCCTCTGGGAGGTTAGTGAGGAAGGTTTTAGAGTTGATTTTCATATATTGGCATTAGGCCAAGCATCTCCCATCTACTATAGCGCAGTCTCTCTCCTAGACTGCGTTATTCCAGTGTGTATCTGTAGTGGGGGTTTGCACCACTATTTTGGAGGGTGAGATCTTCAGTGTTAGGATCAGCCTATCACTTGAGAGATATAATTGGAGGAGGTATATTTCAGATTGTGGATCATCTTCAGCCATCTCCATCCATTTTTTGAGTTGCAGCTGCTACCCTACAACTCTGACATTTCTGCAGTCTTACCATTTTGTATATATTTCAGCCAATCCTTCTAAGGATTGTTGTATTATTGTTTTCAGGGGTTGAGAGCTTGCTCCCCCACATTTCTTGAGCTATATATTGTCATATCTCTATATTATCATTCAGAATGTTTTAGTGTCTCCTATAAACTGCGTAGTCATAGCTTGGGCCCTCTTGTGTAGCAATGTTTGGTCATGTACTTGTTTCTTGAGGCTGATTATTTCCTATCTTGAGTATCTTTTTCCTCAAGATATTGTATACACTTTGGCTGCTATGATCAATATGATGGCTATTGAGATATTCTGGCATCTTGTGCATTAATATAATATTTTTATTCCATTATATGTTCATACATTGTTGCAGTCCCTTCATTGGGCACTTTTTCAAGACAACTAGGTGTGGGAGATCTGTTTAACCCACCTAGAGGGATTTTTTTGGATCCTCCTCTGGGATTTCGATCTTATATACATTTATCTAAGGGATCCAGGTCCTGTTTTCAAATCTTGTAGTCGCCATTTCTGGAAAATGCATTTTCCAGCCATGCCTTGCTAGCAGTCCCGATTTTGTGATATTACATAGTTTCGATATATGAAGACAGGGAGCCGAATTCCGCTCACTTATAAGGCCAACTAAAACTTAACTTGAAATTCATCTGTCTCAATAAAATCTCAAACTTCTTGTCTACAACTTTGGTGTTTACTATGAATGGACCAATTTGAGCTTTTAACTTGAATTGGGATTTTTTCTTCCTAGATACAAAATGAATTTCATCCATATTCATCCTCTGTCTTATAAAAACCAAAGAAAAAATCCTCATGGATGCAAAAAATAGCGGCTTATATGGTGGAAATTCACAACCATAAGCTCTGATTTTTGTAAAATTATGATATAGATACCAATCTCCCACTTTTGACTGTAAACCGAAATGAAAAATACTTTTAATGTATTCAAATATTCTTGGAAGTACATCATTGTTAAGGATACATAGCGAAAAATATAAAAACTATTCTACAAAATCACTAAAAGAACATTCTTATGAATTTATCCTAACCAATGAAGTCTAGTGGATGCCAGAATATGACTTTCCCTCTGAATCAAGCTTTTTGTGAGGCATTTGGAATATTTCAAAATGCTGGTACAAAAATAAATTCACAAATACTAATTGATGTTTGAAAGACCCCCCTACACTAAATTTTAGGATGTGTTCATGGATAATATATGAAATAAATTGGATAAAATTGAAAATGATAGAGGGTTTTTTACCAGATGAAAATAATGACAAAAATCCTAGGATGACTTCATTAACCCATTAATCACTTTGGTAACATAAGAGACAACGGACCATAGAAATGACCTATCTAGAAATTTTAGAAAATATTGCTGAAGAATATGGTAGATTGGTTTGAGAGAATTTTGAAACTTTAGGTAAAAATTAGTCAAAGATATGGGCTCACTATTGAAAAGTGAGTTTTTGTTAAATTTCCATCAGGGAATCAATTGAGAAGGGATGAAGAGAACTTTTAGGGTTTATCTACAGGGCCTATAAAATGGATTCTGGAGTTGTGGAAAACATAACTTCATTATTTCGGGAAAATATGGATCTTTGACTTGGTAGATAATGACTTTCAAATGAGGTAATGAATTCAAGGAAATGATGAGTTTGGTGGAAGGCGAATTGGGGTAACATGGATTCCCAAACTTTAATTATGTTAGTGCAAGGAGTTACTCCTTGACTGCAAAGGGGCAAGCCTTACAAATCATAGTTCATTTCAAAGAAAAATATTTTGGATGGTGGGATGGATTTTTAAAGAGTTTGAAATGATTTCAACTCTTTTAGACCTTTATGCATTTGACAAGATGTGGCAAGTATAAATTGTATGGACAAGTTTGTAGTATAGGGGAGAAGATTATGAAAGTTGAAAGGCAGCAGATAACTGGTACTTAGTCTAAGAAATAAACATATCCTAAATCAGTCACACAACTATAAGAGTGATATTTTACATAAAATTTGTTTTATGTAAAGAAAACAACCTTTGGAAATCAGAACACATGCATAAATAATCTCATAAATCTTTCATGAAACCTTAACTAGCATGCTCTACACAAAATATAGATGATTTGTAGAATACTGAATAATAAATAATTATCTATTAGATCCTCTAACAATGCTCTTACTCCTACTTGCTAGCTGCCACAACTCATAAATTATATGAATGAAACAACAAGATAAACACACCATACATTAGATAGTCCTTGAAAAACAAAGTCCTCCAAAATGAAGTACAAAAAGGAGTTTTATTTATTTTGAAAAAGCCTCCAGGTCAACCAAAATCCAACCCTAAAATGGTATTTACAAATGATATTTAAAGAGAGAGCTACCAACACCATCTCACCTAAAAAGAATGATCCACTCTTCCTCTCATTACATAGAAGCTATAACATATTAAAGACATATTTTATTAAACTATAACTAACATGACAGATGTAGATAGGAAGAAAAAGACTATTTGAACTGTGCTGCTGAGTGTACTGGCAACCTACCTATTTTTTGTTTATCTATCTCTCCATGATCTTGGTTATTTAAAACCCATGTAACTTCATTAAATGTGTCATTTAAAAACCTCAAAACCACTTATCAACCATTACTTGACATGTACATATCATTATGAGACCTGATCATCCTTGGACTAGCTCAAAAATTCTATTGACATCTGTAAAAAACAATTAAAAATAGATGCTACCAGAACATCCTGTAAAAAACTACAACTGCGCAAAAGAATGTAATGATACTACAAATTTCGGTAGCGCTATGTTTCCTCTTCAAAAATGCACAATAAGATATTTTAAAAGTTCTGTGCAGATTAAAACATTATGAAAATTGAGTTGTTCCAAAATATAACTAATAGGTAAAATGATACTTCATTGGGAAATCCTTTTACCTCTCCTCCATATGAACTGCAATTTCTTTAAGCTTGTCTAAACTTGTTTTACTATCAATTTCTAATTGTGACATTGTAGTCTTAGAGGCTGTCTCTTTTGCAATGGCATTTTTCTCTTCTGAGCTCTTCTGGGGTTTTCTTCTCTTGGAGGTTCCTATTTGCTGACCTGAAGGAGATTTACCCTTTTATTTCTTCTTGAACCCACTAGATTCTACAATTGAAGGAGTTATATTCTGTAACCCTTCATATTGCCTCTCCACATCTATAACTTCTGTCATAAAGCTTGGGTTATGTAGGGCTTTAGATCTTAGCTTAAATTTGTTTCTAGCTCTTGTTTGTGTTTTCCTGCTACTAACAGCATATCTTGCATCCTTTAGGAGATCCTCATATGATTTGGTGGGATGGTAATCCTTCTGAACCATAGGCTGAATGTTTGCTACCAGAACTCCCGACAGCACCCGTTCTTATGATTTTTCTACAGCTGTAGTCTTTCCTCTCTGCCCTCTGGCATATACCTTGGGAAAATGAGAAAAAAGAGGCACAATCTTCAATGATTTGGGCTTGTTAATAGATTTACCTTCTCCTTTTCCCAAATTATCTTCAAGTTTGGTTGGGGAAGTCTTTTCCATTTCTTTTTTTTCCTTAGCCTTCTTATAGATATTTAACTTCTTTGATTTTATTTTAGTCCTTTTACCAACTGATGAAGTAGTTGGTTTTTGAATTTTTTCCTTTTTCTCAGTAGGTTTAGAATGTTGCTGTGAGGCTGGAGGTTGCTGAGCATGAATGTTTTGTGTAGGTATAGATTGGCTTGCCCTGTAAAATAGGAAATTCTCGCAAGACCGGTTTCTTCTTTTGAGTTCTTCAATAACCAACACCTTGATAAGAGCTTGATGGTAGATGCTATAATTTGAATCTGCTTGATGGGTTTGTATTCTAGCTGACATCTTAGTCAAGATTTTCAGTAGGAAGAAAGGTAGGTTGAGAGTCTTCATACTTGCAAGGTGAAACAAAAACATCATGTGATACATAAATTCAGTAGTATACCTCCTCTCACAAGTAATAGAGATATTAATGAACTTAATAGTTTCAGCCCATTCATCCTTGAGATAAATACTAAGAATCCCTTTATCCCATTTAGGGTCTCTGTATTCATCCTTGATGAAGATGTTAAGGTCTCCTCCAGTAATAACTTGGTTTTTAAACCATTTCTCTCCTTCCTATGGGAGGTGGAAATCTTCAGCAATGGATTCTATTGATACTTGCAGTTTGAGGCCGTAAACATTCGCTTCTTGTCCATCGAATGAGAGGGAAAATTCTTTGGCTACTCTTAGATGAGAGATTCCTAACCTTGAGAAAAATGGGTACCAGCCATCCTGTACAAAAAACTCCTCACATTCGGTTTGGCATCTTAATTAACAAAGTTTTTGTCAATCTCAATGTAACCGGTTCGAAACCCTGCAATCTCCTCTTCAAGCTGCTCATTGGAACTGCTTATTCACCAACAACTGAATTTGAAAACTGGTTTATTTCCTTTGCTTTTAGTGATTTTAAGTGATATGTTGGTTCATTTTTGCATGTACAATATATTTTCATAATGGGAAGTATCAGAACCATATACCAAACCTCATGATATTCATAATTATCTTTTAGTTGTCTACCTTGTTTTAGATTCTCTAAAAAAGGTGGCTGGAGCTGAACGATGTTTGAGTTGGCAGTCATCTCCATCGCATTCTTTATGGTAGTTCTAAAATTACGAAAATTCTCATGCATGATTAACTAATCATTCACCACATAAAATCATAGATCCATTATTAATTTTGATAATAAATATGTACCTTTGACATGTGGGCACAACGAATTGAGCTGACAGACAAAACAAGCAACGATTGGACTTTATGATTGCACAATGACACCTAACTCTTCCACATATGACCACTACTAACTCGACATCATTCAAACGTATAAAATTTCCTATCACATGACATGGTTCATGATTAAAAATATTTAAACCTTAGTTGTAGTTCCTAGAGACAACCTCGAGTTGTCAGAGACCAGTGCCTAGGACATCTTAGCTAGTAAATAGTGGAAGGTATATCCTAAACCCGTTATCCGGCTCAGGGCTCTTTACCGTATCAACTTTTCTGATGAGTAACAAAATTTGATGGGACCAGACAGATTTCATATCAGCAACATAAAGAAACATGCAGAGGCAAGAGTAGAATTACTTACACAGATGCATCAGACAGCTTAGAAACAACTTTCATTAGGGAGGGCCGATTTCCACAGGTTATATGGAGATTGTTAAATCAGGGCGTTTGCGGTGCAGAAGGTGAAGAGGTGCATTAATTACCAATGGAAAGATATTCATGAAACATATTTTGCTATAGCGTGGGCTTAAAAACTAAGAATCCACATGTACCAATCAGTTCTGAACAACTAAGATTCCGAGATATTCAATACAAAGGAAATATGAATGAAGTGTAAAAACGGAACATCATATCATGTATGAGCCATATTTAAAGCAACTAGGCCAGCCTCACATAAGTACCACATAAAGATAAATTTATATCAGAACTGGCGATTCACTCGCATTCCAAAACATGATATAAAGAGCACGGGGACAGTGAAATGGACAATGAAACAATACTACAAAGAAGGAGTCATAGACCATACAACATCCAGACCGGAATCCTCACATAAAACATAACTTCTCTTCGCTGAGACCCTATGGGCTCTGTGCATTTGCATTTATATTTCAAACCACATGCATACAAAATATTCTTACACAGCTAGTTTCTTCGAGAAATCTGGAACCCTTTTTTCTAATTCAATCTTGCTTATATAGACCTCTTCCTGTCTCGGCGAGAAAATATTTTTTGAGAAAATATCTTCTCCGCCATGATCAAAATATGTTACCGGTCCTTATCAAAACAACAAAACTCATGATGAGGAATCAGGCCTCTCATCATGGATAAATTAAACAATAGTCTGATAAAAAGATGAAATGCTGGAGTGGAGCAAGTAGCCCACTCAAAACTTTAAAAAGTAACTAATTTAGTAAAAGGTAAAAAGGCCACGGGGGCCGAATCATGAAATAAAAATTCATCACTTGTGAGAAGGGGTTGAGGCTGTTGCTGACACTGGCGGCGACGCGTTTGCGGATGAACTGGCAACTTGACTAACGAACTAGGCACACCTCTGCTGACTGTCTGCGGCAGGCTCAGGCATCACTGAAATTCCTTCTACCCTTATGAAAGCTTCAGTGAGGTCGCTAGGATTTGCTTCAGTAGGGATTTTATGATTTAGAAAATGGAGAAGAGCAAACTCTAGGCGTAGTGACGTGATCATGGTTTCGGCCTTGAGCCGGGTAGTTTTATCTGTCTTGACATCTGTACGGTCCCTTTCTTGCTTTAGGCATGCTTCGTAATCTGGTAATGGTCATAGCCTAGAGGGGGTGGTGGAGTCCCAACATGTCGGAAGCCCTGCTGTCATGATTTTAGCCCAAACTTCATCAAACCTGTCCACTGTGTATATCAACTGCTGCAAGGCCTTCAAAGCCACGCCGCGAGCCGATTCTTTCTCGATGAGTTTCTGACATTCCAGGGCCTCTTTGAGCCGGCTGACTATGCCGTGTTGCTTTGCTTCACTGGCTCTTAGCCCCTTCAAGAATGACACATACTCTCTGGCACGCTGAGCCCTGCTGACTAAATCGACATCCCCTTCCTGAAATCGCCTTTTGAGGTAGAGTACCGAAGATTTCATCTCCTCGATGCTTTGCAGAAATTCCCATTGCCCTGTTACAACTGTGATGATCTCGGACCAAATGATCTTTCTGCCTTCTCTGAGAGTGAGGTTACCTTTTAGGCGTGCTTCGAGATCGTTTATAACTCATATCGCAAGCACAGAAAGATCATTTTTCACCCTTAGGTGATTCATGATTGTCTTTATGGCTTTGGGCACCCATTTCTACAGACTTGAACAAATTCACTAAAAACAATGTTAAAATTCCCATACGCGGGTATGCCCAGACTTTTCCGCGTGTATACGCGAGTCCACATGTACTTTTCCGCATATGCCATTAAAACCATTAAAAAATATATATTGATCCTTTTTCGAGTCGGGGTTTGGCGACTCTCATGCAGCAATCTAGACAACCACTCCCAAAGACTTGGCCAACCGTTTTTTCTAACCGATTGAAACTACTTCTGAGGGAGTATAAAGCCCCCTGTGTGCATGGCCTAAGGGAGAGAGAAATTTTGCGTACATTATACCGTTGGAATCCTGGGCCCAAGTCTCGAACTCGTGCCTCGCACTTTCCCTGCATTTACACAGGAAACCCTTGTTTCCTGGAGATGTTCATCTATTTATATGCCATCTCGAGTGCACAAGTCTAGAAAGGATCTTAGTGAGGCAAGGGCGGGACGAATCCGGACGACGGTCTGCTCGAAGATCATGGAAGGATTCAGGTGATCTCTCCACTCTTTATTTCTGTACATGTTGTTCGTGATAATGAAGAACCATCTTGTTCCTGAACCTACGTGTTGATATCTATTTATATGTGTGAAAATATTATTATTTAAGCATTTATTATGGTTTATATAATGTTTCATATGGATTACACTAACGTTTAGAAGAAGTATATGCTGTACAACTAGGTTTTCGTGCACGTTCTTTCTTGTTTTCCATGTTGAAGGAGGAAGAAGGGTTGCTGGGGGTTTGAACCCCACGGGATCTACATCAAACGTAGGACTGCGGGTGAGTTCTGCTATCGTTGTTATCTAGTTTTTCGCATTCAAGTATGGTTGTGTGTGAGTCCTTCTGAATAGCATGCCCTGATCTCTGGAGGTTTCAACCCAACAAACCTCTAGGGTGATTATCCCCGAAACAAAACTGGCGACTCCGCTGGGGAACACATTTTTGTGATTCCCCTGTTGGGTGGTTTCAGCTGTTTGATAGGTTTCCAACAGTTTTAACTTTTATTTCCAGTCCAGTTAACTCTTTCTCAGTCAGACTAAAGTCCTGGTTCCTTATCCAGGCTTGATCTTTTTTAATTTTCATTATTTACCTTTGTATACGCGGGTTTGTCTACACACAGACACGTATACACACATTTTTGGTTAAAGGTAGTCACGTATACGCGAGTTTCCTTTAACACAGTCGCGTATGCACGCTTGTTTCATAACTCTCAAGTCGCGTATATCTGGGTCAATTTTGAAATTTTAGGTTTCTTGGCTTTTTGGTCTTGTCTGCCTGTGGAGGCCTGTTCCTACAGTGTCTTTGTATCCTCTGGATTGTGTAGAAAGTGGTCTTTGGTCTTTTCTCTCTCTTGTTTGGTTGAAAACTAGCTTATTTGGCAAATCTTGTTTATTGTGCTTGTATTTCTGGGTCGAGTACCAAGATCTCTTTCTGGGGATTCTTGGCTGTTCTGTTTCATCAGAACAGAGAGCTTCTGCTCATTTACTCTTTCCTACCTTTGTGTCTTGCTTTGCACTTCGATTTTTGCCCATTTCTTGGTTGGTTTTCTTGAGTTCAATTGACTAGGTCTTGTTGCAATTTTTGAAGAGTCTTTCTTGGTTCTTTGAAGTTTTTGTTTGCTGCAAGGTTGTACTATTCTTCTAGGCTGAGTGATTGAGTTTCTTGTCTTCTTGTGCTCATATAAATCTTGCTACTAGCTAGCCCTATAAGATTTGGAGCATTTTTGAAGTTTTTGCTTGAAATTCAGAGTTGTTTGGCTTGGGATTTGATAGTCTTCTTGGTCTTTTCGAGCTCATCCTTTTTATAAAACTCAAAAGCTCAAAAACATTTTGTTTTGTCATTTGCTTTTGTTTTGCATTTTTGTTTTCATTTTCTTATATCTTTAGAAGCTTTGTTGAGGTTTCTTGCCTTTGGTTTTTGACTTGATTTTGGAAAGGAATTTTTATTAGTTTCTTCCTCTTGTTTCAAGCGTTTTTGGTGTCTTTATATTAAGAGTTTCTGATTTTGGGAACTAGCTTTCTGGACAACCAAAAAGAGATAAAACTGAAGGATATTTGGGAAATTTCTCTCTGCTTTAGTAGATTTTGCATCTTAGAATTTGCATGCTCTTAGTGATTTGCATCAGGTGCACTTAAGCATTTAGTCATTTTCATAGTTTTTGTGAGTGTGGAGTTTGTTATCTGAAAAGAAAAATAAATTTTTTTAATCTCGTAGAACCTGTGTAGAAGTTGCTTTTCATCGAAAGACAATAACTGCATTTGCATGTAGTTTGGTTTTTATTAATTTCTTTTCTGCGTCAAAACACCACAAGTTTCATTTCCGTATCCCTTTGACTTAACATAACGGCCAATTAAAATAAGCGATATAATTTAAAAGCAACTAGCAAGTTTTTTAAGTGTCATACACCAACTAGCTAGGTTGTAGGGCCTTGGATTAGGTGAGTGGAGAGTTAACTCTCCAAGGCCACTCAAACAAAACATAGAAGTTGATTAATTGAGCGAAATCCAACTCCGTTAGGTGGACTGGGAAAGCTCTCCTCCAGAGAGTCAAGCGCGAGGGGAAGTGAAGGCTGAGAAGAGGGATACCCCCTCTCTGATTAGCTGAATCTGACCTCAAGACCATTCCGCCCGGCTTCTGACACGGATTGGTGCCCATAGCTGCCACTCCTAGGTTCCACACAGGTGACTGCGGGGGGGAATACCCGTGGTACCTGAGGCAGACGTCGCATCACTTTCAGCAGTACTTCTGGGGGGTGCCCTTGCGAAGCTTGGGTGCTTGAGCCGGCAAAGGCTGTCGTTAAGAGGTCGGCGTAACTTTTTCTGTTACCTTCGCTAGTTGTTCTGGGCCCTAATCATCCCAGACTGCTTTCGGGAGGTCCCATATTTCGCTTTCTTGTATTTTGGTGTCCGGTCCTAATCACCCAGAGCGGAAATACCTGAAGGTTGTTTGCTTGATTGTATCTCAGGGATTTATTTTTGTAGTGAGTGCTCTTTGCTCTTAGCTTGCCTAGCTTTATATTTTTTGAGTCTAATTAAAATTTGTTAAAGTGGCTGATCAAGCACCTCGTCGATTGAGGAGAATCCGGGGGTTATCTCCCGAGAGTTCAGAGCCTTCTTCAAGAAGGCGTAGGAGTAGTTTAGCAGGTGAGTATCACCCTGTGAAATCTGATGCAGTGGAGAGAGATCCTCCACAAGGATCTGAAGGTTTTGTAGCTGATTCTGGTGTTGGTTCCGAGAGGAGTGCTCCGTTCACCTCGCGAGTTTTATTTCCGCAGGAAGAAGAAGTTCAAATAGAGGAAGTACCTGAACCCTCTGTGTTACTTCCATCTCCTCTTCCTCCTGATTATCCGTTCGTTGTTGAATACATCGGACCTGAGTCAGAGAGACCGTAAGATCCTCCGTATTATACATACATTTCGATGGCCACGACTGGGAACGCAGCTTCTGCTATGAGTGCTGCAGGCATTCAAACTCCTGCTTCTGTTGAAGGAGGGGGCACTGTTGCTATATCTTCGATTGCTTCTAGTGCTGCTGTGTTTGGCTCTGTTTTCACCTAAGCACATGCTTCTCAATCTGGTGCCTTCAGTTTTGGAATGCCCACTAGTGGGATTCCTTCTTTTTCCTTTTTCACTGCTACAGCTAGATCTACACCCATGTCTTCCATGGCTAGTGGATCAGCCTCTTTTCAGGGGTTCCCCTTTGGAACTAAGCACATTCCTAGTTCCAATCCTTCTTTAGGGTCCTTTCCGTTTACTTCTAATACCCAAAGTTTCAACCCTTGGTCTGGAGGTCAGAATTCGACTACTTTCATAGGTTGGAACCCTGTATTCACTACAACGGTGGCAGGCAATCAATTTTATGCTGGTCACCAATGGAATGCTTCTTTCCCTTCGTCAAGTGCTTATCAGACCTTTTCCCCTCTTTCTAATGCCTAGAACCCCTATCAAGGGCTTTCCTCTTCATTCCATACTTTAGCAGGGGGAACTGGTCTGGGCTTTGGTAACTCTACGTTGGGAGGAGGTTCTTCTCCTTTTTCTACGAGTTCTTTCTGGCAACCTGGTGCCTCATCAAATCCAGGGTATTCTTTTCAGAATGTTGGGAATTCATCCTATCAAGGATGGAATCCTCAGGCTCCGCCTCATTTACCTTTTCTGGCAACATTAAACTTGCCAGATCTGTCGAAATTGACTAATGATCCGATCCGTTATAGTACGGGGAGGCCTCCAGTTCCCACCAAACTTCCTTCAGACATTCCAAAGTTTGAAGGTAAGAATGGAGAAGATCCGGCTGACCACATCACCACCTTCCATTTATGGTGTTCTTCTAACTCCCTGATCGATGATTCGATTAGGTTGAGATTGTTTCAACGCACCCTAACTGGAAACGCTACCAAATGGTATATTGAGCTAACTGGGGGCAGTTTTGCTACATTTGGAGAACTGGCTGTTACATTTCTAAACCATTTCCAGTTGCCAGTCCGTTATGATGCCGGGACTGAACTCCTAGCTAATTTTAAACAGGATGACGCAACCCACATTTCTGACCATATTCAGGAATGGAGGAGAAGGAAGAGGCTTATTAAAGCTCATATTCCAGGAGAATTCCTTTTGGAATGGTTTCTGAAATCTCTGCAGTCAGATATTTCGAAAGATGTATCCCTCTCCGGGGTATTTTCCGAGGAGCAAGCCATTTTTAGGGCCCAGCAGTTGGAACTGATATATTCTCAGTCTGGGGTCCTTCATAAGTATTTGCCCAATGCTCCTCGCTCCAAATTAGATTTATCCAAAACTAAGCCTGGTCCTCATGGTGACGGACTGATTGGATCGATCAATAGTGGTGCAGCCATCCTGCTTACTCAATTGCAGCAGTTGTCTTTACAATCTGCTCCTTCTGGTCAGGCCGTGCCTGCTGAGTCATCGCCTTCCCAATCTTTGTCGATAAATGTTGTCCAAACTTCCGATCCCAAAGGAAATCAACAATCCGAAGGGAAGAAGAAGGGACAAAATAATAAGAAAAAGGGCAAGAATGGGAAGGGTAATGCGAATAAAACCAACGAGCATGTTGGTGAGGGGCCAAAGGATAAAAAGAAAGTGAAGTTTCCATGCAAGCTGTGTGTTGGAGACCATCTTACACACCTTTGCCCTAAAATTCAGGATGCGCAGCGCTTGTTAGCTCAGCAGGGTTCTTCTAGTTCCCAGGCTGTGTTAACAAACCCTTTTCCCCAAGGGCAACAACTAGTTGTTGGCGCGAATCAAAATCCTGGGGCTTCCTCTGGGGGCACCCAGGAAGGGGAAATTCCATCGAACATATTCATGATGAGTGCTCACGTGGATGTCGCTACGAGATCCCGTGATTATGGTGGAGAAGATTCTTCGAAAGCTAAGGATGCTCCTGATGCTACTGAGCCACTTCACATTACAAGGCCTATTGTTGAGCCTATGCCTCGGATGCCCAAAGCATCCACTAAGCGTTCCACGATTAATCCAAACGCTAGGGCTGCCCAGAACTACTCTATTGTGGAAGATCTGGCGCAAAGTCCTTGTGCCATGTCGGCTTTAGAGGTGCTCCAGTCTTGTCCGGCTCAGCGCAGTGCCTTGCTCACTGCCATTGGGGCTATTGATCCGAAAAATTCTCTTCTGATTACATTTGATATGACTAATTTTAAGAAGAGACTCCCCCATCATATTGCTTTTCATATTAAATCATTGTACCAGAAGTGCAACATCTTTCGGACGGTTGTTGATGAGGGTGCTTCCACATGCGTGATGTCTCTCACATGTTGGAAGACGATTGGATCTCCCAAAGCTGTTCCATCTACCACTCTTCTGACTGCGTTTGATGGTCATTCTCACAGACCCCATGGTATTGTCCCAGCTTTGCCTATCTGTGTTGGGGGAAAAACTGTGAATATAGAGGTTGAGGTAGTTGATGCAAGCTTGGACTACAACCTTCTGTTGGGGAGAAACTGGATTTATGAGATGGATGCTATTGCATCCTCATTATTTCAAATTATTTGTTTCCCTCATGAAGGGAGGATTGTTACAGTGGACCAACTGGACTGTCCTCCTGTAGACCCGAATGCGTCTACTGACTCATCTGTTCCAAAGTTGGATAATACTAAGGCACCTGTTGAGAATTTAGGAGTTGGAATGTATTCTTCCTTGATGGGTACTTTCGATATCCCTCCTCCTACGGTTCATATCAATGCAATTTCATCCTCCAAGGCTCCTCTTCGAAGAGAGTTCTTCAGAACTCATTATTTTTCGGACCCTTGGACCTTACCTTCCCCTACTGCCACATTAGCGGAAGGTCAAGTGGGTGGAATGGAATTTCCAATGTCTGCAGCAGAGATTGCTTATCAGTCTATTGTTGACTCTGTAGAATCCATCCCAACTCCTCTCTCACCGGAAGAGTTGGATGGAGATGTGGCTCTGGCTTGGGCACTTAGTTCTTCTTCTGCCCAGGATTACCTTGATACCACTCTTCCATCTGAAGAGGCCATCCTGGAAGCTATGACTGGTATAGATAGACCGTGGGATGATTTGCATCATCGGTCTTACTTTTTTACCTGATGAGCGAAGTTGAAACAAGTTTTCCAGGTCCTCGTCTCTAGTCTTGTTCGCCGGTCCTAAGCCCTTTAGCACCAACACAGGTTTATGATGAAGGGAACATGGCTGTGATTTCTCCTACTATCCCGGTGAACATTTCCAGGGATCCCCATATTATTGAGAATGTCTTCATCGGAGCTGAATGTTCCCGTGAAGAGATTCAGATTTACACCGAGCTCTTTAAAGAGTATAGGGATGTATTCGCTTGGTCTTATGAGGAAATGCCTGGTATAGATCCATATATTGTCCAGCATGAGATCAAGACTTACGAAAATGCTAAGCCTGTGAGGAAAAAACTTCGTCCGGTCAATCCTAGGAAGGCAGCAGCTATCAAAGCTGAGGTGGAGAAGCTGCTTAAGGTGGGATTCATTTTCCCTGTTCCTTTGACTGAATGGGTTTCAAACCCTGTTCCCGTAGATAAAAAACAAGGAACAATTCAAGTTTGCATTGATTTCAGAGACCTCAATAAAGCATGTCCTAAAGATAATTACCCCACACCATTTATCGATCAGATCATTGACAAGTGTGCCGGTGATGAGATTTTCTCCTTCATGGACGGTTTCTCTGGATATAATCAAATTACTATCCATCCTGAAGATCAGCATAAGACTGCCTTTATTTGTCCCTGGGGTACTTTTGCATACAAGAAGATGCCTTTTGGTCTTAAAAATGTTGGGGCTACGTTTTAGCGGGCCATGTCATATGCCTTCCATGACATCAAAAAGATTATCGAGGCGTATTTGGATGATTTAGCTACTCATTCTCGAAAGAGGATGGATTATCCTGCTCACCTCCATCAAATATTTGAACGGTGTCGTTTCTATAAGATTAGGTTGAATCCGAACAAGTGCGTTTTCGCGGTTACATCCGGTCGGTTATTGGGGTTCATTGTGTCTAGGGAAGGGATTAGGGTAGATCCCTTCAAGGTTGAGGCAATACTTCGGTTGCCTCCCCTGTCCTCTATTCGTCAACTTCAAAGTCTATAAGGAAAGTCTAATTTTCTTCGGAGATTTATCATAAATTATGCTGAAGTTACCAAGGGATTTATGAGATTGTTGAAGAAGGGAGTTCCATTTCTTTGGGATGACTTTGCTCAACGCTCATTCGATGCTTTGAAAAAAGCATTGACCTCTGCTCCTTTGTTGAGTCCACCTGATTATAGCAGGGATTTCCTTTTGTATCTGGCAGCAGCAGAATCTACCATTGGTATGGTTCTGGTTCAGGAGGATGATGCTCTTGCAGAGCATGTTATTTACTATCTTAGTCGAGGATTGGTAGGACCTGAACTCCGGTACACTCCGATAGAAAAGTTAGCTTTAGCAGCAGTTCATGCTGTGCAGCGACTCCGACATTACATTATTCTACGAAAAACTTATGTTTTGGTAGCAGCCAATCCATTTCAGTTTGTCCTCAGTAGGCGAGTGATTGGGGGCAAATACAATAGATGGATTGTGATTTTGTAGGAATTTGATCTTGAGTTTATGTCTGCCAAGTCCAAGAAATCATTAGTTTTCGCGGAATTGATCTCCGAGTTGCCCTGTGGGGAAGAAATGATTTATGATGAATCCTTCCCGGATGAACATTTGTTTCTTATCTCTCCACAGGATCCTTGGTATGGAGATATAATTGTGTATCTTCAGACTGCGAAGTTTCCCTCTGCTTTTTCGAAAGATGAGCGTCGTAAGTTGCGTCACTTGGCTAAGAGTTACTTGATTATTGGTGATGCTTTATACCGTCGAGGGGTTGATTCAATCCTGAGACGTTGCTTAACTCTCGAAAAAGCTGAGGCTGTGCTGAATGATTGCCACAGTGGAGCTTGTGGTGGTCATTTATCTGGGTTTGCTACAGCCCAAAAGATCCTGCGTGCTGGGTACTTTTGGCCTTCGATTTTCAAGGATTGTGTGGAGTCGGTCAAAAAGTGTCATCCGTGTCAAGTTTATACTCAAAAAATGCGCGCTCATCCAGCTCCGCTTTTTCCAGTCATTACTGTCGGTCCCTTTACAAAGTGGGGTATTGATTATACTACTTGTAACCCGCCTTCGGCTAAGGGTCACAAGTACATTATTGTAGCAGTAGACTACTTTACGAAGTGGGTCGAGGCTATGCCTACTTTTGGGAATGATGGTGAGACTGCAGCTCTTTTCCTTTTCAACCAAGTTATTGCTCGTTTTGGTATTCCTAGAGAGATTGTCACTGATCATGGCAGTCATTTTCAGAATAGCATGATGGCTGAGTTGGCTCTAAAATTAGGTTTCCGGCAAGAGCATTCATCTCCATATTATCCTCAAGCTAATGGGCAAGTGGAAGCCGTGAATAAATCCTTGAAGACAATTCTTCAAAGGACAATTGATAAAGCTAGATCCAACTGGCATATTATGCTATATCCTGCACTTTGGGCATACAGGACGTCAGTGAAAACTGCAACTGGCTTTACTCTGTTTCAGCTAGTGCACGGGTTGGAATCCGTATTTCCCATTGAATGCGAGATTCCTTCTCTTAAGTTAGCTGTTGAACTTCTTCCTGACACTTCTAGTCTTGAAGAACGGCTCCTTCATCTGGAACATCTCGATGAGCAGCGTCGGGATGCCGC
Organism: Pinus albicaulis; assembly: GCA_034641835.2. NCBI lineage: Eukaryota > Viridiplantae > Streptophyta > Pinopsida > Pinales > Pinaceae > Pinus > Pinus albicaulis. The sequence goes on along the minus strand of JAXQQM020072882.1, from coordinate 31,840 downwards.
CACGATGAATGAAGCACATAAAAACCGAGTTAAAGTTCAGTACGATAAGGCGGTCAAGCCTAGGGTTTTTTTGGAAGGTGACCTTGTTTTGGTCTATGCCCAAGAAAAAGATGCCCTGGGGGCAGGAAAATTTAAATCTATGTGGTATGGCCCCTTTATCGTTAAAAAAGTCCTTAAAAAAGGAGCATATACCTTGGTTGATTTTGAAGGGAACGAGTTGCCAGAGCCCAGAAATGGGCTCTATTTGAAAAAGTATTATGCCTAGGCTTCGGCCTGGCATGTTGCTTTTGTATATAGTAGTTTTGCTTTGTACATATCTGGTTGTTTTTCGATCTTTGATGGGTTGGTGATGTTTTTGATCTGCTTTGGCAGGTTGTGTCGGATGTCATGAGTCATTTTGGTTTCGCCAATGGTGCTAGTAGACACACCCGGAACTTAGCTTCCGTGGCTTGGGTGCTTCATTATCCTTCCGGTCAGCTGTTAGTATCAAGAGGGGTCTGCATTGGTCCTGCTTCCAATAATATAGCAGAATACACTGCAGTTGTTTATCTACTCTCGGAGGCAATATCCTTGGGTGTTGATTCGTTGGTAGTTTTCTTGGACTCTCAGCTGGTGGTGTCGCAGTTGAACAATACTTATCGGGTTCGTGACCCATTTTTATTACGGTTGTTCTTGAGGGTACATTTGTTACAAAGATCATTTCAATTTTTAACTTTCATTCATATTCCTCGAGCTGACAATTGGCTGGCAGACTCATTAGCTAATCAAGCAATTGATTGGCACATTAATCATTCCATACAATAAAATTTAATCATCAAAAACATCATACATTTTGATACATTTGTTACATCACATCAAATATTGTTGTATATATATCATCAGAGTGTTCAAAACTATACAAAAATTTGGATCCATAGGTCATACAAAAACTTGGGCTTATGCCCGATCATTTTCAGTCTCAAAAAATATACAATCATCTGATACGTCATATCTATCTAATACTGAGGTCCCTGCCCAGAAGTGGTGTTCTTATAGAACACAATCGCGGTGGCAACTCGGCGGAATAACCGTACCCAGTTGCGGGGTACTCCTACCACCTGCCTCTGGATGGCTTCAGGCAGATCTTCCACTGCAGCCATAGGTACTTGACAGGTTAATCCCTCCAAGTTCCTCTGTACAGCCTGGAGGGTCCTGTCTGAATCCACTGTATCTGCTTCGCCTCGGCGACACTTGTGTCGTGGGAAACCCTCAGGTCGAACTGGTCCAATATCTGTATCATGATCATTTTTAAAGTCATTATGAATCCAATCAAAAACATGTTTGTTTTTCATTTTTCATACATGTTGAAAAAATCCAAAAAATTATATAAGTAAAAAAAAATTGTAAACTTACCGACTGTACCCCATGCTGTGCCTGGTGGAAGGACAAGATCTGGATCACCACGAAAGTCCATCCCGGCATAGGGATAGTCGTCCACCGCGATGATTTGTTGTCTCCACCATTGGAAGAACTCATCATCCCAAGTGGTCCGGAGAACTTCACTTCCCCCCAATCTCTTCATCATGTCTGCCCAGCGGGAAATTCTTGGGTCTCTTGGGCTACTGATGGTAGAGATCACTCTGGGTCTTAGTGCTAGAATCTTCTCAAAGAAGAATGTCATCAAAATTGTACCATATCCAAAGTGTTTTGTCTTTTCTTGGCGGATAGAGGTCAATTGTTGCTTCATGTTCAACAATAGGGTTGTGCACCAATCATATACATGAGTTAAGCATTCCACTGCTATGCTCATTTGCGTCCTGGACGCCTGGTGTAGGGAGGTAGATCCTGCCACTCTGCCAATGGTGAAAAGGAGGATTTTCATGTGCAAATCCCTTAAATCTTTGATTGCAATTTGAGTTCCAACTTTCTTGGAACCCTGTACGCAGTACACGTGGACGTAATCTTCCATGGTGAGCCCTCCCAAAGGCTTACCATGCAAGTCTACTGGCTCCCCCCTCCGGGAGAGTCCAGTGATAAAATATATGTCTTCCACTTCAATGCGTACAGGCATCTGATCTATCATAAAGCAATCCTCTTCCGGTTCCCAATAGTTCACAAGCATTTCGAGCAACCGGACATTGCTCTTCATATTTGGCAATTTAAAAAACTTGAGCAATCCGCAATTCCGAAGAATATTTAGTGATGCTTGGTCCTGCATGACTTCTTGATCAATTGCACTGTGTTCACGCTCTCTCCATGATATGGTCATCCTGCAAAGTTTCAATAATTCCTTCATTAGCTACGCTTTTTTTTCATTTGGGCCTGCGCATACGCGACTTTATTTGTGCACAGTCGCGTGTATACGCGACTTCGTCATTACCAACCCGCGTATGCGCAAACCCGTGATTTTTAGCAAGAGATTCTATGGTGAAAAATTCCTAAATTTTAATTTATGAACGGACAAAATGAATAGCAGGATGAATTAAGAGCTAACCTGAGAAATTCGGTGGAATTCGACGGTCGGTTGCTCCTGTTTTGACGAAGGAAGCTTTTTTCTCCAGAGCACTTTTTTCCAAATCAGCAATGTAATAATGAACCAAATATGAGGTAATTTGTCTATTTATGCCCAAAAAGTTGAAAATTTTCACAAAAATTTGTTATGCTTATTTTTTCAATCTGTCTTAAGCTGCATAATCCGGATGCTTGGAAGTGCCCAGTTTGGTATGTTTTCAGGTACATTTTGATGATTTTGAGATTTTTTCCGGATTTTGATCCATGACTGCTGACCCTTCATGGCAGGTATATGATCTTCACTGGCATATAGGTTAGGGAATTCACTTTCCATTGCATTTTGCATACTAGCCTCCATTCTGATCACTTGCCATAGGGTCGATCCCATCAAGTCATGAGTATTACACCCATTTCACTCGCCGATTATTTAATCATGACTTGGTGGTAGAGCCTTCCTTTACATGGGCTTCCTAGTTAGTTCCTCGCTATCATTTGTTGCCCATGCTGCGTTTTATGTAGGCTCGGGAGTCCTCTTTAGTCCTGCCATGACTTATGTGTTGAAGCTTCATTCTTCTTCTTCCTCACTATCATTTTTCTGGCTATTACCCTAGAGGCTCCCTGGTGTTGTTGAGTTGTATTAATGCATTGCATATTGGCTACTTGTTTATCCTGGCCTTTAGCCGGCTTCATTTGGACTCGATGTTTAAGCCAACTTTTGACCTTGACTATCTGTACAAGTTAACCATTGCATGCACTTAGCTATCGCGACTTGACACCCTTTTACCCATGGATGGAACATTCCTCTGAGTATCGCTTACCAGTTTCCACCACCTTGCATTGAGCATAGGATCATTCCAATCCCAGGAACTAGTGCATCTGTTTCTTGATACTCGTTCTATCCATTGTACCATAGCATTCTTTTATTCTTTTTCAGGCTTGTTATATGAAAAAGACAAAAAAATCAAATATAACAAAAAAGAGCGGGAATGGGATGTAACTTCGTTATTTGATCGCAGTACAGTGTCAGTTTGTCGCCCTTGAACAAAGCATATACACTTATATATATTTCCTACATTTGGGATGGTTTTAGTTTTGACCTAGGTTCAACCTTTACCTTGTTTCACTTGTCGGTTCTCCCCCGGTTGGTTATCTCTTCCAATCATATGGAGAGTTTGTTTTGCCTCCTGCATAATAGACTTATACAGTGTCACTTTTACTGCCATGGTCATCACGTGTCATGCTTTTTTTCAAGGGAAGTCTAACCAGAGTCGGCCATTCTGTGGTGTCTCTTGACTCATTATTCAGTCGACCTTCCCGATCTTGTCAGTATCTTGTTCTATCACATCAGATGTTTTGGTCCTCTGCTCGTGCTGGTTTGAGAAGGTCTCCATTGACTTCTCACTGGCAGGTTTGTCTCTTATCGACTACAACACATTTCTCTGAGAGCAAACCTAGAGCTGCACCCTGGCCCTATTTCCATCATTGATAGGTGACCTTGTGCTCAGCATTTGATCATCATTATGGGTCTTTGACTGAGTGGTTTCCCCTATGTTCGACATTAGCATACATTATCACACTTGGGATTCGTGCAGTACCTTGATTTCCATTTGACCCTATCGGTGGATTTCTCGCCTCTGTGTCAGCTTTCACTATTGGTTGGTTCAGAGGGCTATCGACAGTGGGGATTCATCATTGCCTCCTGATTGGTAGATTCTTTCAAGTGTTCGACTTCAACTCATTCATTCACACTTGTTAGATTGTACTGGGGCACCTTGACACTCATTTTCATTATTGGTGGGTTGTCTCACGTTGGTTAACGGTATTCATCATTGACTGGTAATCCAACGATTTCTCACATGGTCGAATTCAGCTCATTTATTCCCATTGTGTAGAATTGTGCTGTCGAGATCGGTGAAGACCTCAGGTTGCATCAGCATCTTTTGGTTCACTTTTGACAGTCCATTCAGTTTCTTCCAGTGATGCCGTTCACCCTTATATGTTGCAGTATCAGTACAGCAGCATCCTATATGTTGGCTCCTGAGTTGCGTGATTGTACCGTTTATTCCACCTTTTATGATTTGGTACTTGGAGATTCAGTTAATTCTATGATCAGACATCCAGTTGCAGCATCATTGATCAGCTTTCTATATGTGATACTTGGACATTGATTCAGACTTATACTTTCGGGCCATGCTCAGATGATTCATTGTGTACTTTTAGTTCAGCTATACTTGTATACATATTGGATCTATTCAGTACTTTCCATATGATGTATTTTTGACTGAGCATGGGTATTCCCACCTCAGCATGAGTTGACTCTCTGTTTTCTTTCATTGGTTTTGGCAGGCTGAAATCTGGTGAAGTCCTCTCTTGTCCTTGCGAAGTTATTTCTATGTGCATAATACATTTCGGCCATCATGTACCCCTTCTGACCTCATATATTAGGGGGCATCTGTTATAGCCTCATTTTTAACCTTCATATGATTCATGATTGCTTTTATGGCTTTGGGCACCCATTCCTACAGACTTGAACAAAATTCACTAAAAAACAGTGTTAAAATCCCCATACGCGGATATGCCCAGACTTTTCCGCGTGTATATGCGAGTCCACATGTACTTTTCCGCGTATGCCATTAAAATCATTAAAAAATATATAAAAAATCCCTATTTTCGGGCTAGGTTGATGGTTACTCTGGTAGTTCAACCACCCCAGCACGTGGCCAACTGTTTCCAACCGATTGAAACTACTTTGAGGGAGTATAAAATCCCCTCATGTGTATGGCCTAAGGGAGAGAGAAATTTTATAGACATTATACTCTGTTGGAATCCCAGTTCAAGTCTGATTCCCCGTGCCTCCTGCACTTTCCCAGATTTATATCAGGAAACCCTTGTTTCCTAAAGATGTTCATCCATTTATATGCCATCTCGAGTGCACAAGTCTTGGAAGAATCTTAGCGAGGCAAGGGCGGGACGAATCCGGACGATGGTCTGCTCGAAGATCGTGGAAGGATTCAAGTGATCTCTCCACTTTTACTACTGTACATGCTGTTCGTGATAATGAAGAACCATCTTGTTCCTGAACTCGTGTGTTAATGTTTATTTATATATGTGAAAAGATTATCATTTAAGCATTTATTATGGTTTATATAATGTTTCACATGGATTGCACTAACATTTAGGAGAAGTATATGTTGTAAAACTAGGTTTCCGTGCACGTTCTTTCTTGTTTTCCAGGTTGAAGGCGGAAGGAGAGTTGCTGGGGGTTTGGACCCCGCGGGATCTACATCGAACATAGGACTTCGGGTGAGTCCTGCTATCATTGTTAACTAGTCTTTTGCATTCAAGTATGGTTGTGTGTGAGTCCTTCTGAATAGCATGCCCTGCTCTGTGGAGGTTTAGACCCAACAAACCTCTAGGGTGATTTTCCCCGAAACATCAGGTACATCCTCTCGTTCCCTCGAATCAATAATTAATGCTTTAACATTGTAAGTGAATACACTTTGCCCTCCCTTTCTCTTAACATTTGAAATTTTCAACGTCAATGTGCGCGATTGCTTGGTTGATTCTGGTGCATCATTGAATGTAATGTCATTATCCATCTCAAAGAAAATCAATGAAAAATGGGATAAAATAAATGCACAGATCATTCAACTAGACAGGACTCTTGTCCACGCGGTTGGTGGACTCAGAGATGTGATCATTCGCTTATCATATGACAATCGATTTCACCAATGCATAAACATAGTGATTGTGGAAATACTAGAACCATACGAACTTTCGTTAAGTAGATATTGGTCAAGTAAGTTACAAGGATACTTTTATATAGATTGGTCACACTTATGGCTTCCGTATAAGGGAAGAAACAACCAAAATTGAGTGAATTCATAAATATACATGAAACATAATGTCACTCTCTTGAATGGAAAAAATGAAACAATGGCTTTTGTAGACCTTATTTTCAAAAATTGCTTCCTGGAGACACAACTGGGCTATTATCTTGCACATCCATCTCCAGTCCCACCAGAAACATAGTTGGAGCTCCTTCCTAGTCCAACTGGTGCAAATGACCTTTGTACAATAAGTAGTAGTAGTAGTAGCACTAGTACTAGTGTAGTTCATGATCCTTATACAGATGACATGTGTACTTTGTATTTTGATGGTTCTAAGACACAGGAAGGCTCTGGATCTGATTGTGTTTTAATTGACCCACTACAAAGAAAACACTTGATCTAGAGCCGCTTGGAATTCGAGTGCACAAACAACACATTTGAGTATGAGGCACTCATATTTGGCTTACAAAGAGTAATTGATATCAAGGTTGCATCCTAAAAAGAAGTAGGTGATTTAGAAATTTTGGTGTGACAGGTATGTGACACCATACATTGTGTTTCGCCTCACATAAAGAGTTACCAACAAGAGGTATGGCGTTTAATTTCGTATTTCCAAGCTTTTAATATTATTTCAATTCCAAGAGTGTGCAACGCAGTTGCGGATGCATTAGAAAATGTTGTTGCTAGTTTGTCACCATTAAGGGATGGATTTTCTATAGAAATTATTTATAAGTCATTTGTCAGATGCCACTGTTTATCGACAGTTGGTGGGTTCACTCATGTATTTAGTTAATACAAGACTGGACATATGCTATGTGGTGAACCAGCTTTCACAAGCGATGGCTAAGCCTACCAATCTCTTTTGGAAGGCAGGAAAGCATGTCCTGAGATATCCCAGGGGCACATCTGAGTATGGCTTATGGTACAGACAGACGAATGAGGTGAATTTGCATGGCTTCAAGGATGCAGATTAGGCAGGCAGCCCAACAGAAAGAAAGAGCACATTAGGAGGGATTTTCAGTATCGGATCTACGACAGTTTCTTAGTACAGTAGGAAACAAAGAACCATGGCACTCAGTTAAGCGGAAGCAGAATACATGGCAGCAAGTCAAGCTGCATGTGAGGCTATCTGGATGAGGAAGATCCTAGTTGGTTTGTTCGGTTCACATTTAGATCCTACGGTGATACATTGTGATAATCAGAGTTGCATTAAACTCTCGATTAATCCTGTGTTTCAGGATAGATCTAAACATATTAATATCCAGTATCATCATATCAGAGATTGTGTGCAGCGGAAGATCATGTTGCTTCAGTACATTCCTACGGAGGATCAGGATGCAGATATTCTGACGAAGGTGCTCACCAGGAGAAAATTCAAATACCATAGAGGCAGGATCGGGGTGGAGGATAATCCCTATCTTGTTGAGAGGAAGTGTTGAGATTCAACAAGATGATGAGCTTAGTGAAAGAGCTGCCTTCACTAAGTGGGTCGGCAGGCTATTTTTGGAGCAAGTCTATTTTTAGACATGGTGATCATATTTCAGAAGTTGCAGGATGCTATTTGTGGATGGTTGGTCAAGTTGGAAAAATAGATGGAATTCTATTTTTAGAATATTGGGCAAAGTCTATTTATAGATCGTCGATCTAAAAATAGAAGTGTTGATTATTATTAGCTCTTAATAATAATCTGACAATAAACAATAACTTATTCTCTTGGAGCACTTAGTTTCAGTGCACAGATTTGGAAAATCAGTGGGCTGAAGGAATTACACAATTCCTAGGGTTTACTAGTGGTTCATGCATGGAGGACTCAGTTAGAACTGAAGTGGAAAAGTTATGACAGAGTTGGAAGAGTAGTTCATGGAGTTGTTATTCAGTTTAACTCAGTTAATGGAGTTAAACTCAATTGAGCTAGTTGTATCTAGTCTAACTGAATGATACACTAGTGAGAATGGAGTGAATTAATTAGTTAATTAATTCATAAGTAATAACTCATTAATCAAGTGAACAATATAGTAGTTAACTACAGTGCATGTCAGTTCCAGTGGAGACCCAGTGGAGAGATAGGTGAAAGGGCAAGATGGACTATCTGTTGTGACTATAGTGATGCATTGATTGCACTACACACACATTGGAGTTGCCAATGAGGATTGCGCAATCAAGGAAAGGTTATTTTGAATTCATTTAGAGCTATTCTTTAGCAGGGATTGTGCAGTGGAGGCAGGCTAACAGGTGGCAAGAAATTGGTGCATAGATTTGCAGATTTCTTCTGATTAGTGTGTAACGATTGATTCTACTGAGAGCTTGATGTACTAAGATTTGTATGAGATTGTTACATGATATCCATGATATATAATATATCTTATTTGGGGTTTTCAGCTTCAGGCTTTCCCGTTAAACAACTGTGTTATGTGCGATTTTTTTTATTTATGCTTCACATGTGTTTGCAATTAATTTTCCTCAAAATATTAACAGTGGAATGATTCTGTATTTTGCAAGAATTTAAATATTGTGAGATCAAGGGAATCTGGATATATGCATACTCAACGTATACTAATTTCTACATGGTATTAGAGTAGTGTTAATTCTTGAAGATTGCAATTGTGAAGAATTGTTGAGTTTGTGCTGGTGGACAATTCGAATTTGCTTCATAAAATTCTTGGTGCAAAAGTTGAGTATACATTGAAATGTCTTTCAACGGGTTGTGATTGGAGTATTCCCTTGATGGAAGTTCAAATTACATAGCATGGAAGGATAGGATGGAGGCAGTGCTGGAGGATAATGGACTGAAGGAGTTCATCGATAGCGATGCTCCTAAGCCGAGATCTAGTGATGCTACATTACTTGATGCATGGCAAAAGAAGGTAGCAAAGACAAGAAGAACTCTATTGGAAGGTGTGAAGGACCATATTGTGTCCAGCCTTCATGGGAAAGCCACTCCAATATTAATGTGGAAAGCTTTGATAGATTTTTTCCAAGGCTTCAGCAACCATAGGAAGTTGGCGCTGAAAGACAAGCTTAGAAAAATAAAAATGGAGAAGGGCGACAGTATTCCAAAATATCTCACGAAGTTTGTCCACTGTAGAGATGAACTGGGAAGTGCGTGGATTATTGTTGATGATAAATACTTGGTGAGATTGGCTCTCCTTGGGCTTCCGAAGAATTGGCATAGCTACGAAGACTCAGTCAATGGACGGGAGAAACTACCAGGATGGGAGCGACTTTGGTCGGATCTTGTGCAGGAGGAGATAAGGCGAGGTACCAGGGATGGCTCTTCATCGAAGAATGAAGATGAAGAGAATTGCGCTTTGGCTACCAAAGAAAGGAAAGGGAAGGGGAAGAAATTTCCTTCAAAATCTAAAGGTAAAGGCAAGAAGAAGGATTTGTCCAAGGTGAAGTGTTTTCACTATCACAAACATGGGCATTTTTCCACTAACTTCCCACAGAAGAAGAAGAACAAGAAGGCTACTGGAGTTGCAGCTGGAGAGGCCTTAGCCTCGCAATTTGAACTTGATTTCTCTTTGATCACATGCTTGGTTTCAAGCTATATGGTATTGGTGTGGTATCTTGATAGTGGTGCATCTTTCCATATGACAGGAGACAAGGAGTTGTTTAGTGGAGGAGAAGGACCTCTAGATGCATATAGAGATGGGTGACGGTGGTCGATACAGTGCAAATAGAATTGGGACCATTATCTTTGAGAGGGAGTCCAGTAATCCATTCTTTTTGAAGGATCTTATGCATGTTCTAGGTCTGAAGAAGAACTTGGTCTCGATCGCAATGTTGGAAGACAAAGGTTATTATGTTGTTTTCAGTGAGGGAAAAGCTTTCCTTCGACATAAAACAACAGGTAAAACCAAGAGGATATGGATTCGATTTAAGAATCTCTACAAGCTGGAGGTAGATGGATACACTGCAATGGTAGGTAAAATAGAAGAAATGGTGATTCGGGATGAGGGTGAATTATGGCACAAGTGATTGGACCATCTTCACCATGGCGCTTTGAAGATTTTGCAGCAGATTTCTACTGGACTTCCCAATGGTACTCTTGCACAGTCATATTAGTGCAAGGGATGTACTATGGGCAAGTTTGTGAAGACCACCTTTCATGAGAAGGAGAACCGTGCTTCGGTGATCCTGGAGAGAATTCACACAGACGTGTGTGGACCTTTCTTGATTGCTTCAATAGAAAAACACAAGTATTATGTTATATTTGTTGATGACTATTCTCATAGATGCTAGATCTTCTTCATGCAAAAGAAGAGCGAAACATTCTCAAAGTTCTATGAGTTTAAAGAATTGGTGGAGAAGGAGTCGGGGAAGCAAGTGAAATCTCTACGGAGCGATAATGGTGGTGAACACATCTGCGGTGAATTCAAAGAATTTTGTAGCAAAGAAGGAATTCGAAGAGAACTCATAGTGCCTCATAACCCACAGCAGAATGGGGTCATAGAGAGCAATAAAAAAACGTTCATGGGTGCTACACAAGCTATGCTTGAGAGGGAGCTAGACTTGCATGCAGTGAGGGAACTGCTTGTTCTGAAAGATGAGCCTCTGAATGTGGATCAACCATAAGAGGAGATTCATGGAGTGGAGGAGTGCACTCATGCAGAACCAAACATAAAACAAGGCAGAAAGTGGATCACAGAAGCTGAGAGACTGAAGCTTGATGCAGCACAGAATGTAGGAGTCCCTACATCACAGCATAGACAGAGACAGTTACTTGACCGATTTACTAGATACATGGATCTTATGAGCAAGTGTATCGTGACAGAGCCATATTATTTTGAAGAAGTAGTGTGGGAGCCCACATGGGTAGATTCCATGGTGGAGGAGTATGACTCCATTGTTAGAAACAATGCTTGAGAGATTGTTCCAAGGCCAGTGGGTAAATCAGTTGTAGGATCAAGATGGATCTACAAGGTAAAGCAAGTTGTTTATGGGAGCGTCGAGAAGTATAAGGCAAGATTTGTTGCTCGGGGCTTCTCACAGATCGAGGGGATTGATTATGAAGAAACCTTTGCACCTGTTGCATGGTATTCTTCCATAAGGACCATCCTTGCTCTCTCAGCGCAGATGGGTTGGCACATTCATCAGATGGATGTGAAGACTGCATTCCTTAATGGGATCATTGAGGAAGAGGTGTACATTCAACAACCAGAAGGATTTGAGATCTACAACAGCGAGTTGCATGTGTGCAGGCTCAAAAGAGCGTTGTATGGGCTAAAGCAAGCACCTCGTGCTTGGTACACTCAGATCGACAACTATTTCATTGGACTTGGCTTCACCAAGAGTGAGGTGGATGCAAACCTGTACCAAATTGTGGTGGAGGGTAAGCTTTTAATCATTATTCTTTATGTTGATGATTTAATACTAACGGGTGATGAGCAGTTGATACACTCATGCAAGGCAAATCTTGCAAAGGATTTTAAGATGAAGGATTTAGGCCTCCTTCATTATTTCCTTGGATTGGAAATATGGCAGTGGGAAGGTGAACTGTTTGTGTCTCAAGGAAAGTATGCCCAGGAGATACTGGAGAAGTTTCACATGCAAGGCTACAAGCCTATCCACACTCCTCTTAAAGGAAGTTGGAGGAAAGAGGATGTACATCGATAGAGGTAGTGGATGCCATTGTTTATCGACAATTGGTGGGTTCGCTCATGTATTTAGTTAATACAAGACCGGACATATGCTATGCGGTGAACCAGCTTTCACAAGCGATGGTTAAGCCTACCAAGCACTTTTGGAAGGCAGGAAATCATGTCCTGAGATATCTCAAGGGCACATCTGAGTATGGCTTATGGTACAGATAGACGGATGAGTTCAAGTTGCATGGCTTCACGGATGCAGATTGGGCAGGTAGCCCAATAGACAGAAATAGCACATTAGGAGGGATTTTTAGTATTGGATCTACGACAATTTCTTGGTACAGCAAGAATCAAAGATCCGTGGCACTCAGTTCAGTGGAAGAAAAATACATGGCAGCAAGTCAAGCTGCATGTGAGGCTATCTGGATGAGGAATATCCTGGTTGGTTTGTTCGGTTCACATTTAGATCCTATGGTGATACATTGTGATAATCAGAGTTTCATTAAAATCTCAAGTAATCCTATGTTTCATGATATATCTAAACATATTGATATCTGGTATCATCATATCAGAGATTGTGTGCAGCGGAAGATCATGTTGCTTCAGTACATTCCTACGGAGGATCAGGATGCAGATATTCTGACGAAGGCGCTCACCAGGAGAAAATTCGAATACCATAGAGGCAGGATCAGGGTGAAGGATAATCCCTATCTTGTTGAGAGGGAGTGTTGAGATTCAACAAGATGATCAGCTTAGTGAAAAGAGTCGCCTTCACTAAGTGGGCTCGCAGGCTATTTTTGGCGCAAGTCTATTTTTAGACTATGTCTATTTTAGACATGGTGATCATATTTCAAAAGTTGCGGGATGCTATTTGTGGATGGTTGGTTAAGTTGGAAAAATAGATGAAATTCTATTTTTAGAATATTGGGCGAAGCCTATTTATAGATCGTTGATATAAAAATAGAAATGTCGATTATTATTAGCTCTTAATAATAATCCGACAATAAACAACAACTTATTCTCTTGGAGCACTTAGTTTCAGTGCACAGATTTGGAAAATCAGTGGGCTGAAGGAATTACACAATTCCTAGGGTTTACTGGTGGTTCATGCATGGAGGACTTAGTTAGAACTGAAGTGGCAAAGTTATGACAGAGTTGGAAGAGTAGTTCATGGAGTTGTTATTCAGTTTAACTCAGTTAATGGAGTTAAAGTCAATTGAGCTAGTTGTATCTAGTCTAACTGAATGATACACTAGTGAGAGTGGAGTGAATTAATTAGTTAATTAATTCACAAATAATAACTCATTAATCAAGTGAACAATACAACAGTTAACTACAGTGCATGTCAGTTCCAGTGGAGACCCAATGGAGAGATAGGTGAAAGGGCAAGATGGACTATCTGTTGTGACTATAGTGATGCATTGATTGCACTACACACACATTGGAGTTGCCAATGGGGATTGCGCAATCAAGGCAAGGGTAATTCGAATTCATTCAGAGCTATTCTTCAGCAGGGATTGCGTAGTGGAGGTAGGCTAACAGGTGGCAAGAAATCGGTGCATGGATTTGTAGATTTCTTCTTATTAGTGTGTGACGATTGATTGTACTGAGAGCTTGATGTACTAAGCTTTGTATGATATTGTTACATGATCTCCATGATACATAATAAATGATAGTTGGGGTTTTCAACTTTAGGCTTTCCCATTAAACAACTGTGTTATGTGCGATTGTTTTTATTTATGCTTCACATGTGTTTGCAATTAATTTTCCTCAAAATATTAACAGTGGAATGATTCTGTATTTTGCAAGAAGTTAAATATTGTGAGATCAGGGGAATCTAGATGTATGCATGCTTAGTGTATACTAATTTCTACATAGCCTATCACATTGGAAGAACCATTTCAACAGTGGGGCTTGGATATTATTGGTGAAATTTTTCCACATTCATAAAAGACTCACCACTACATTCTAACTGCTACAGATTACTTCACGCAGTGGACAGAAGCAATTCCACTCAAACAGGTGTATGATCAAGAGGTCATCAACTTCATGTGGAATAACATCATTTCCAGGTTTGGTGTTCCTACTTCACTTTTTTTTGACAATGCAACTTATTTCGCATCGTTAAATCTTTACAAATTTGCATTGGAAAATGGAATTTTGTTGAAGCATTTTGCTAACCAAAACCATCAGGGGAATGACATTTCTAAATCCATGAATAAGAACTTGATTTGCATCATTAAGAAGACCATATTATCTAAGTAAAGGAACTGACACTCTACTTTGGTAAATGCTCTCTGGGATGACCGAGTCACACCTAAGCCTTCCCTAAACACATCCCCTTACTTCCTGGTATACAGAAAAGAAACCATCCTCCTGCCCAACATCTACTTGCCTTCTCTACAACTCTCCCAAAAATCCCAAGGAAATTCATGCATGTTACTGCATCGTAGGATGGACACCCTTAAGAAGCTCTAGGAAGAAAGACTGAAAGCCAAAGAAAAATCTCACTTCATCAAAATCGTATCAAGAGGTGGTTCGACAAGAAGTATGCAGGGAACAACAACTTTAGTGTGGGAACTTAGTCTTGAAATGGTATTGTTATCACCCAAAAATTCTCAAAACATCATTGTGTCAACTCTGCTTTTGGTCATGGTTTCAAGGAGGTCTAAAGTCATTTTAAGTCTGGGTAAAGGGTAGGTTATATTGCCAGTTCAAATAAAGTCTTCTAGGTCCACTCCATGATCAATAAACTCTGAAATTTTACCTTGTTTTAGTCATGGTCTTAGATAGGTGATTAGGTCATTTCATGCTTTAAAGGGTAGCTGATAGGGTTAGAGTCTCAAAAGTCTCATTTTCATTTCCAAACAAAGTTTAACAACCTTATTCCATGGTTTACAGGTCCCATCATCCATTAAGAAGTCATTCCATTAGGTTTAGGGTCAAATTTTTTGCAATCATACAGGAATCCACGTTTTCATAGTGCAGCTAATTCAAAAAAGGCGATTTGTAGTATGAAAACGTTGTTTTCGTAGCGCGCTACGAAACTGTTGAAACAACCTTTTTCATCAAAAACCTATGTTTTCTGGTTTTAGTAGTCAACTTCCAAAGGGGTTCCTGAGCAACTGAAAAATCATTTTTTAAAATTGAAAGAGGTTTTTCTTCATAACATACTTAAATACAAAAATTTCTCTCATTTTCTTCAAATTCATTATGAGGTGGGAGAAATTGATCACTCAACTTGCACTACGAAATTGTTGAAAGTCATGGAGAGAAAAAACTTTGTTTCTTGGTTTTAGTAGTCAACTTCATGATCAGTTTCTGGCCACAAGAAAAAGTATTTTTGAATTCTGAAGGAGGTTTCTCTTTATAAAATCTCCAGCTACAATCACATATCTCACTTTTCTCACAAGTGTTACCAGTTGGGAGATACAAGGCTTTCTTTGAAGCCATATTTTCAGAAATCAGAATTTTCCAGTTATACACATGTTGTTCAAAGATAGTTTATGGGCAGTAGGAGAGGTATTTCAAAAAACCAATAGAGGTTTTTTTTCAAGACAGAATGGAATCCAAAAGCCTCCTTCAGTTTCAAAAAATACATTTTTTACGAGGAGATAGAATCTCTGTCCCAACACCTATTTTTCAGATAAAAACAGTGCAGAAAAATGATAGATCTTAAATCAGTTTTGTCATTGAGAAGGAGATCAATTTTTGAGGAAAAAACATTTAAAATTAAACTTGTTTTGCTTGTTAAGCTCTGTGGAAATCATTAAGGAGGTGAAAATATTCTTCAAGTCTGAGAATTGTGAAAAAACTGTGTAAAAAAGACATACACAGCAGTTTCGTAGCGCGCTACGAAACTGCTGTAGGTGCATTTTTGAATATTTTTATAAGGGTTTTGAGAGGTAAAAACACTTAGTTTCCAAATTTTGTTGCTGGTGGTGGATGGAAAGGGCTCACAAGTGAAATTTCAGGTGTCAAAGCAAAATAAAGTGGATGGTTAAGAGATGTTTACAAAGATATAGATTCTGCGCTACGAAAACAACTACTATTTTCGTAGCGCAACCATATCATCTCTCTTTATACTTTTTCAAAGGCTTAATTTTTGTAGAGGTGGAAAGGCATGGTTCCATGGAAATTTTATCACATGTAACATATCTAAAATAGTCAACATTTCTAGTAAAATATGTTCAAAGATAAGTATGGAAGATAAAGGCTAAAATGCAGGAAATGAGCTCCCTGGTTTTTAGGACAGTCAAGACATGAGTTAACAGGATCTCACAACAAGGCCGGAGGCATCATCAAATTCGAAGATATGGAGAAGAAGTTGTCAAAATATAATATTTAAGTCTTAGATAAGGGTTTTTTATACATGATAAGGAGTTTTACTCCTATTTGTATTAAGACTCCTAAAGAGATACTTGACTGTCAATTGTAATTAAGAGTATGTTTTAGGAGTAGATAGGTGTCAAAATTAGAAATTTGAATTCTCTTCAAGATAGATAATGGAATACAAGATTGTAATAATGACTCTATAAGAGACATGAGGTCGAATTCCTCAAGGGTTGGAATTTTTTCATTAGCAAGCAAACTGTGTTATTGTAGCAGACTGTGTATTTTCATCTTAATACAGATTGGATTTACTACTCATGATTCACAAAGCATTTTTTGGTGTTTGATCTCTCTATGGCATTCCTCATCTACCTATTTACAGTCGTATGAACATGTGTTACTTAGAATTCATTGGAAAATGCTCTAACTTCCTTCACATGTTTGTAGACTATGTTTTATTCACTGTGTTACTGTTTTGTTTATAAACCTAAAACTCTAAGTGCCCTGACTTCCATGTTGAGCTGATGTTGATGTTTTTTTGAAACATATCTTGACTCCATAGCCCAATAGATTTTTTTTAATCAGTAATTCAACCAGTTATACACTTTTATCCATTTTATTCCTAGAGTTAGCCATATAATCCTTAATCAAAAGTCTTAAACTTATTGAGAGAGCCCTCTCAGGTTGAGGAGGCTAAGCCTCAACCAAAAGTCTCGTTTGAAATAGTTACTCAGATTCTACTTGATCAGCAGCCTATCAGGGTCAGATTTTGTGATAACATTTTGGTGCGTCTGTCGGGAGCCTGAAGATTATTGATTCCCGAAATCAAGAAGCTGAAATTATGAAGGTAGCAGGAGCTCAGAAAGTTTTTCGAGGCTGTAGAACTACCTTGGTGACTCCACACATCGAATAATCAAATTGGAAGGTGACTCCACTTCTTAAATATCAGTAGCTTGATGAAGTTTCAAGATGAGTTCCATTGCAAGAAAGAATGCTAGGTATGCCCCTATGAATCTGTCTCATATCCCTGGTTTTCCAAATCCTATGCCAAAGGTTGAATGGTTAGATGATCTTCCAATATTCAAAGATCAAAATAAAGACAATGCTGCTCTTCATTTGGTTAGGTTCCATATGCATGTACACAACCTTAAGGTTCAGTTCCCTGAAGATTGTCTCATGAAGATGTTTATGACCACTTTAGAAGGAAAAGCATGGTCTTGGTATAAAGGTTTGGAAAATGGTCCATTATATTCTCTTTCTAATTTCCATGATATATTCTATGAGATGTATAAAGAGTGTCATCCCTCCTTATTGTTGGTCAAAGATTGTTGTAAACATTCTGTGAGTTTTATTCAATATTTGGAGGAATTTTATGATCATGGTGAATTCAAGGATGAAGAAATTTTAGAGGCTCTTCCTAACAATACATTTCAACACCAAGAAGAAAGGATAACATCCCGTAAAATGCATCATGGAAATCAGCAGGAGTTTACTTATGAAAACCATGTTACATCCTCTGAGATTTATATGAAGGTGCAGCAAACTTGCCAGTCTTTTGATCACAAAGAGTATGAAAATCATTGCAAATACCAAGAAGAAATACTGGAAGATAGCTTTTATAACCCTCAGGCAGAGGAAAAGGTTGATTTGTTATGTCATACTCTGCAACATCTTACATCAAAGAATGATCATAATAATGAGGAAAATTACATTGTTTATGGGAATCATTCAGAAAAGCAGTTGGATAGAATATCAAAGGAATCTTGTGTGGCTGAGAAACAGTTGTTTGGAGATATAGAATGTTATGATGATCATCAAACTAACCATGTCTTTTTTGACCTTATAGCTGAATACATGGAAAATATTTGCACACCAGTATTTCATTTTCATTTGCATCATGAAGATCAGATACATTATAAGTTTCTTTGGTCATCTCACTATCATGGTTATTTTGAGGTCGAATGAAGTCAAGAGCCTCATATATCAGAAAAGACAATTAATTGGCTTTATTTGAAATATCATGTTGCTTGAGCTAAAGTGGAAATTGCAGCTGATAGGGTAGGTAGGAATGTGCAAATAAGCTCAAGGTAGGTTGAGCAAAGCATTTTTTATTAGGTGTAGTTGGAGTCCTTCTTTCAGAAATCATTAAATCTTGAGGAGAAGCTTGGAAAAAATTCAGAATTTTACTCTAAAGGATAGATAGCAGCACTGGAGCTACCAGTTCTTAGTGTACCACAGGAGCACACTATCCCTAGTGGAGCCACTGTTATCACCGAAAAATTCTCAAAACATCATTGTGTCAACTCTGCTTTTGGTCATGATTTCAAGGAGGTCTAAAGTCATTTTAAGTCTGGGTAAAGGGTAGGTTATATTGCCAGTTCAAATAAAGTCTTCTAGGTCCACTCCATGATCAATAAACTCTGAAAGTTTACCTTGTTTTAGTCATGGTATTAGATAGGTGATTAGTTCATTTCATGCTTTAAAGGGTAGCTGATAGGGTTAGAGTCTCAAAAGTCTCATTTTCATTTCCAAACAAAGTTTAACAACCTTATTCCATGGTTTAAAGGTCCATTCATCCATTAAGAAGTCATTCCATTAGGTTTAGGGTCAATTTTTTTGCAATAATATAGGAATCCACGTTTTCGTAGCACAACTAGTTCAAAAAGGTGATTTTCTCTACAAAAACACGGTTTTTGTAGCGCGCTACGAAACTGTTGAAACAACCATTTTCATAAAAGACCTTTGTTTTCGGGTTTTAGTAGTCAACTTCCAAAGGGGTTCCTGAGCAACTAAAAACTCATTTTTGAAAATTGAAAGATTTTTTTCTTCCTAACATACTTGAATACAAAAACCTCTCTCAGTTTCTTCAAATTCATTATTATATGGGATAAATTGATCACTCAACGTGCGCTACGAAATGCTGAAAGTCATGGAGAGAAAAACTCTGTTTTCTAGTTTTAGTAGTCAACTTCATGATCTGTTTTTGGCCAAAAGAAAAAATATTTTGGAATTATGAAGGACATTTCTCTTCATAAAATCTCCAGCTACAATAACCTATCTCACTTTTCTCACAAGTGTTACCAGTTGGGAAATGCAAGGCTTTCTTTGAAGCCATATTTTCAAAAATCAGAATTTTCCAGTTTTACACATGTTGTTCAAAGACAGTTTCTGGGCAGTAGGAGAGGTATTTAAAAAAAAAAAAAGAGGCTTTTGTTCAAGACAGAATGGAATCCAAAATCCTCCTTCAGTTTCTCAAAATACATTTTTGATTAGGAGATAAAAGCTCTGTCCCAACACCTATTTTTCAGATAAAAACAATGCAGAAAAATGATAGATCTTAAATCAGTTTTGTCATTGAGAAGGAGATCACTTTTTGAGGAAAAAACATTTCAAATTCAACTTGTTTTTCCTGTTAAGGTCTATTGAAATCATTATGGAGGTGAAAATATTATTAAAGTCTGAGAAATGTGAAAAAACTGTGTAAAAAAGACATACACAACAGTTTCGTAACGCGTTATGAAACTGCTATAGGTGCATTTTTGAATATTTTTATAAATGTTTTAAGAGGTAAACGCACTTGGTTTCCAAATTTTTTTGCTGATGGTGGATGGAAAGGGCTCATAGATGAAATTTCAGGTGTCAAGGCAAAATAAAGTGGATGGTTGAGAGATGTTTTCAAAGATACAAATTTTGCGCTACAAAAACAGTTGTTATTTTCGTAGCGCAGCCATATCATCTCCCTTTATACTTTTTCAAGGGCTTAGATTTTGTATAGGTGGAAAGGCATAGTTCCATGGAAATTATAACACATGTCACTTATCCTAATCTAATCAAAATTTCTAGCAAAAAAGGATTCGAAGATCAGCATGAAGAATAAAGGCTAAAATGTAGGAAAAATGTTCCCTAGTTTTTAGGTCAGTTAAGACATGAGTTAGCAGGTTTACAACAAGGCTGGAGGCATCACCAAATTTGACCTCATGAAGTTGAAGCTGTCAAAGGAAGTATTTAAGTCTTAGATAAGGTTGTTGAAACATGTTTTAGGAGTTTCACTCCTATTTGTATTAGGACTCCTAAAAGACAGTTAGCTGTCATTTTGCAATTAAGATTTTGTTTCAATGAATAGAATAGGTGTCAAAGATAGAATTTGAATTCCTCTGATGATGGATCATAGAATCCAAGGTTGTAAAGACTCTATATGTAGCATGAGGTCGAATTCCTCAAGGTTGGCATTTTTCATTAGCAAGAAAACTATGTTATTGTAGCAGACTGTGTATTTTCAGCTTAATACAGATTGGCTTTACTACTCAGGATTCACAAAGATTTTTTGGTGTTTGATCTCTCTATGGCTTTCCTTGTCTACCTATTTACAGTTTTATGAACATGTTTTACTTAGAATTCATTG
Organism: Pinus albicaulis; assembly: GCA_034641835.2. Lineage (NCBI taxonomy): Eukaryota > Viridiplantae > Streptophyta > Pinopsida > Pinales > Pinaceae > Pinus > Pinus albicaulis. Next base: position 11,198 of record JAXQQM020072882.1, on the reverse strand, counting down.
GAAAATGCTCTAACTTCCTTCACATGTTTGTAGACTGTGTTGTTATTCACTGTATTACTGTTTTGTTTATAAACCTAAAACTCTAAGTGCCCTGACTTCCATGTTGAGCTGATGTTGAAACATATCTTGACTCCATAGCCCAATAGATGTTTGTTAATCAGTAATTCAACCAGTTCTACACTTTTATCCATTTTATTCCTAGAGTTAGCCATCTAATCATTAATTAAAAATCTTAAACCTATTGAGAGAGCCCTCTCAGGTTGAGGAGGCTAAGCATCAGCCAAAAGTCTGGTTTGAAATAGTTACACTGAGGTAGCCTAATCAGAAACCTATCAGATCCTATTTTGGTGCGATTATGCAAGTGCCTGCCAGAGTCTAAGATTATCTATTCCTCAGATTAATAAGTCGAATCAAGGTAGCAGAGATCAGGGAAGCTGGCCTGAAATGCAAAAACTACCTTGGTGACTCCACACATCAAATAATCAAATTGGAAGGTGACTCCACTGCTAGAAGATCACTTGCTAAATGAAGTTTCAAGATGAGTTCCATTGCAAGAAAAAATGCCAGGTATGCTCCTATGAATTGGTTGCATATCTCTGGTTTTCCAAATATTATGCCAAATGTTTGATTGGTTAGATGATCTTCCAATATTCAAAGATGAAAAGAAAGACAATGTTTCTCTTCATCTGGTTAGGTTTCATCTACATGTACATAGTCTTAAGGTTCAGATCCCTGAAGACTGTCTTATTAATATTTTTATGACCACTCTAGAAGGAAAAGCATGGTCTTGGTATAAAGGTTTAGCAAATGGTTCATTATATTCATTATATGAGTTTTATTCAGTATTTTGAGGATTGTTATGATGATGATGAATTTATGGATGAAGAAATTTTTGAGTCTCTTCATAACAATGCATTTCAACACCTAGAAGAAAAGATAACATCCCATAGAATGCATCATGGAAATCAGCAAGAGTATACTTATGAAAACCATGTTACATCCTCCAAGATTGATGTAAATGTGCATCAAACTTGTCAGTCTTTGGATCATAATGAAGATGAAAATCATTGCAAATACCAAGAAAAAATTACTGGAAGACAATTTTTATAACCCTCAGGTAGAGAAAAAGGTTTATTATTCATGCCATACTTTGCAGTAGTCTACTTCAAAGAATGATCATAATAATGAGGAAAATTATATTGTCTGTGGGAATCATTTAAAAAGGCAGTTGGATAGCTTATCAAATAAATTTTGTGTGGCTAAAAATCAGTTGTTAGAAGTTACAGGATGTTATGAGGATCATCAAGTTGATCATGTTTTCTGGGATCCTATAGCTAAATACATGGAAGAGTTTTACTCTCCAGTGTTTCAGTTTTACTTTTACTATGAAGATAAGTTACAATTTCAGTGGGAGCGGTCATCACAATATCATAGTTGCTTCGAGTTCTAATGCAGTCAAACAACTCAAATATCAGATAAAACAAATGACTGGCTACATTGAAAATTTCATATTGATTGAGTTGAATGAAGTTTGCAGTTGATAGGGTAGGTAGGAATGTGAAAATAAGCTCAATGTTGACTAAGCATTTTTAGTAGGTACAGTTTGAAGCAGATTGGGCAGAATTTCAGAGTTTTATTTTAAAAGAATGGATTGCAGCACTGGAGCTACCAGTTCTTAGTGTACCACAGGGGCACACTATCCCAAGTGGAGCCACTGTTATCACCCAAAAATTCTGAAAATATCATTGTGTCAACTCTACTTTTGGTCATGATTTCAAGGAGGTTTAGAAGTCATTTTAAGTCATTGATAAAGGATAGGTCATATTACAAGTTCAAATGAAGTCTTCTAGGTCCACTCCATGATCAATAAACTCTGAAAGTTTACCTTGTTTTAATCATGGTATTAGATAGGTGTTAGGTCATTTCATGCTTTAAAGGGTAGCTGATAGGGTTAGAGTCTCAAAAGTCTCATTTTCATTTCCAAACAAAGTTTAACAACCTTATTCCATGGTTTAAAGGTCCCATCATCCATTTAGAAGTCATTCCATTAAGGTTTAGGGTCAAATTTTACAATCATGATAGGAATCCACGTTTTCGTAGCACAGTTAGTTCAAAAAAAGTGATTTGCGCTATGAAAACGCTGTTTTCGTAGCGCGCTATGAAATTGATGAAACAACCTTTTTCAGCTAAAAACCCTGTTTTTCTACTTTAGGTAGTCAACTTCCAGAGGGGTTCCTGAGCAACTGAAAACTCATTTTTTTAAACTGAAAGAGGTTTTTCTTCCTAACATACTGAAATACAAAAAACTCTTTTAGTTTCTTCAGATTAATTATGAGGTGGGAGAAATTGATGGTTTAACTTGCACTACGAAACTGCTGAAAGTCATTGAGAGAAAAACTCTATTTTCTGGTTTTAGCAGTATTTTTCAAGATCAGGTTCTGGCCACATGCAAACGTATTGTGGAATTCGGAAGGCGGTTTCTATTCATAAAATCTCCAGCTACAATAACCTATCTCAATGTTTCCATAAGTGTTACCAGTTGGGAGATACAAGGCTTTCTTTGAAGCCATATTTTCAGAAATCAGGATTTTCCAGTTTTATATAGGTTGTTCAAAGACAGTTTCTGGGCAGTAGGAGAGGTATTTCAAAAAACCAAGATAGGTTTTTGTTCAAGACATCATGGTATTAAAAAGCCTCCTTAATTTTTGTAAAATACATTATGGGTGAGAAGATAAAATCTCTGTCTCAACACCTATTTTTCAGATAAAAACAGGGCAGTAAGTGAAAAATTATAAATCAGTTTTCCAATCACTTTTTGAGGACATTTCAAAGATTACTTATATTTTTTATTAAGGTCTATTTACATCAAGGAAATCATTAAAAGATGTAAATACTGTTAAAATCTGAAGATTGTGAAAATACTATGTAAAAAAGGACATACACAGCAGTTTCATAGCGCGCTACGAAACTGTTGTAGGTGCATTTTTGAACATTTTCATAAAGGTTTTGAGAGGTAAAAACTCTTGCTTTCCAAAATTTGTTGCTGCTGATGATTGGAAAGGTTTCATAAATTAAAGTCCAGGTCTCAAGGAAGAAGAAAGTGGATGGTTTAGAGAAGTTTTACAAAGATACAAATTCTACGCTACGAAAACAGTTGCTCATTTCGTAGCGCAGCTATACCATCTCTCCTTATACTTTGTCAAAGGTTTAGTTTTTGTACAGGTGGAAAAGGCATGGTTCCATGGAAATGATAACACATGTATTTGATCTTAAAAGGTCCACATTGCCAAAAGAAAGGATTCAAAGATCATCAAAGAAGATAAAGGCTAAAATGCGGGAAACATGTTCCCTGGTTTTTAGGTCAGTTAAGACATGAGTCAGCAGGTTTACAACAAGGCTGGAGGCATCACTAAATTCGACCTCATGAAGTTTCAACTGTCAAAGGAAGTATTTAAGTCTTAGATAAGGTTGTTGAAACATGTTTTAGGAGTTTCACTCCTATTTGTATTGGGACTTCTAGAAGAGACAATTAACTGTCAGATGTAATTAATAGTCAGTTTTAGGAGAAAATAGGTGTCAATTTAAGATAGAATTTGAATTCCTCTGATGATGGATCATAGAATCCAAGGTTGTAAAGACTCTATATGTAGCATGAGGTCGAATTCCTCATGGTTTGGAATTTTTCATTAGCAAGCAAACTGTGTTATTGTAGCAGACTGTGTATTTTCAGCTTAATACAGATTGACTTTATTACTCAGGATTCACAAAGAGTTTTTTGGTGTTTGATCTCTCTATGTCTTTGCTCATCTACCTATTTACAGTGGTATGAACATGTGTTACTTAGAATTCATTGGAAAATGCTCTAACTTCCTTCACATGTTTGTAGACTGTGTTACTGTTTTGTTTATAAACCTAAAACTCTAAGTGCCCTGACTTCCATGTTGAGCTGATGTTGATGTTTTGTTGAAGACTACTCTGACTCCATAGCCCAATAGATGTTTGCTAATCATTAATTCAACCAGTTATACATTTTATCTTTTTATTCCTAGAGTTAGCCATCTAATCAGTGATAAAAAAATCTTAAATCTATTGAGAGAGCCCTCTCAAGTTGAGGAGGCTAAGCCTCAACTAAAAGTTTGGCTTGAAATAGTTACACTGAGGTAGACTGATCAACAGTCTATCCGATCCTATTTTGGTGTTAACATTTTGGTGCGTCTGCTGGGAACCTGAAGATTATTCATTCCCGTAATCAATAAGCTGAACTTCTGAAGGTAGCAGGAGATCAGGAAGCTGTTCGAGGCTGCAAAACTACCTTGGCGACTCCACACATCAAATAATCAAATTAGAAGGTGACTCCACTGCTAGAAGATCAGTAGCTTGATGAATTTTCAAGATGAGTTCCATTGCAAGAATGAATGCCAGGTATGCCCCTATGAATTGGTCTCATATCCCTGGTTTTCCAAATCCTATGCCAAAGGTTGAATGGTTAGATGATCTTCCAATATTCAAAGATGAAAAGAAAGACAATGTTGCTATTCATTTGGTTAGGTTTCATCTACATGTACATAGTCTTAAGGTTCAGTTCCCTGAAGACTGTCTTATGAAGATGTTTATGACCACTCTAGAAGGAAAAGCATGGTCTTGGTATAAAGGTTTAGCAAATGGTTCATTATATTCTCTTGCTAATTTTCACGATGAATTCTATGAGATGTATAAAGAGTGTCATCCCTCCTCATTGCTGGTCAAAGATTGTTGTAAACATTATGTGAGTCTTATTCAGTATTTGGAGGATTGTTATGATGATGGTGAATTTATGGATGAAGAAATTTTAGAGGCTCTTCATAGCAATACGTTTCAACACCTAGAAGAAAGGATAACATCCCATAGACTGCATCATGGAAATCCGTAGGAGTATACTTATGAAAACCATGTTACATCCTCCGAGATTGATGTAAAGATACAACAAACTTGCTAGTCTTTGGATCATAAAGAGTATGAAAATCATTGAAAACACCACGGAGAAATACTGGAAGACAGTTTTTATAACCCTCAGGTAGAGAAAAAGGTTTATTATTCATGCCATACTTTGCAGTAGTCTACTTCGAAGAATGATCATAATAATGAGGAAAATTACATTGTCTGCGGGAATCATTTAGAAAGGCAGGTTGATAGCTTATCAAATAAATTTTGTGTGGCTAAAAATCAGTTGTTAGAAGTTACATGATGTTATGAGGATCATCAAGTTGATCATAAGCTGATCCTAGCTAAACAGATAAGAGTTTTACTTCAAAGGTTTCAGCTTTTTACTTTACTATGGAAGATAAGTTACAATTTCAAAGGGCAAGTGGTCATCAGCAATATTGTTATTATTTCCTGAAATTTGGGGGTTATCAAACAACTCAAATATCATAAAAATGATCACAGCATTGGAAATTTCATATTGATTGAGTTGATGAAGTTTGCAGCTGATAGTAGGAAGTGAATGGAATAAGCTCAAATGTTGACTGAGCATTTTTAGTAGTATGTTTGAAGTGGATTGGGTGGTAGAATTTCAAAGTTTTATTTAAAGGAATGGATTGCAGCACCTGAGCTACCAATTCTTAGTGTACCATAGGGGCACACTCATCCCAAGTGGAGCCACTTATCACCCAAAAATTCTCAAAACATCATTGTGTCAACTCTACTTTTGGTCATGATTTCAAGGAGGTTTATAAGTCATTTTAAGTCATTGATAAAGGATAGGTCATATTACAGGTTCAAATGAAGTCTTCTAGGTCCACTCCATGATCAATAAAATCTGAAAGTTTACCTTGTTTTAGTCATGGTCTTAGATAGGTGTTAGGTCATTTCATGCTTTAAAGGGTAGATGATAGGGTTAGAGTCTCAAAAGTCTCATTTTCATTTCCAAACAAAGTTTAACAACCTTATTCCATGGTTTAAAGGTCCCATCATCCATTTAGAAGTCATTCCATTAAGGTTTAGGGTCAAATTTTTCAATCATGATAGGAATCCACATTTTCGTAGTGCAGCTAGTTCAAAAAAAGTTATTTGCGCTACGAAATGGCTGAAACAACCTTTTTCAACAAAAAACCCTATTTTTCTTCTTTAGGTAGTCAACTTCCAGAGGGGTTCCTGAGAAAATGAAAACTCATTTTTGAAAACTGAAAGAGTTTTTTCTTCCTAACATACTGAACTAAAAAAACCTCTTTCATTTTCTTCAAATTCATTATGAGGTGGGAGAATTTGATGGTTTAAATTGCGCTACGAAACTGCTGAAAGTCATTGAGAGAAAAACTTTGTTTTCTGGTTTTAGCAGTATTTTTCAAGATCCGTTTCTGGCCATATGAAAAAGTATTTTGGAATTTTGAAGGAGGTTTCTCTTCATAAAATATCCAACTAAAATAAAATATCTCACTTGTTTCACAAGTATTACCAGTTGGGAGATACATGGCTTTCTTTGAAGCCATATTTTCAGAAATCAAGATTTTCCAGTTTTATACAGGTTGTTCAAAGATACTTTCTGGGCAGTAGCAGAGGTATTTCAAACAACCAATATAGGTTTTTTTCAAGACATCGTGGTATTCAAAAGCCTCCTTCATTTTTTGAAAATACATTATGGGTGAGAAGATAAAATCTTTGTCTCAACACCTATTTTTCAGATAAAAATAGGGCAGTAAGTGATAAAATATAAATCAGTTTTTCCAATCACTTTTTGAGGAAATTTCAAAGATGAATTATATTGATTATTAAGGTCTATTTACATCAAGGAAATCATTAAAAGATGTAAATACTGTTAAAATCTGAAGATTGTGAAAAGACTGTGTAAAAAAGGACATACACAACAGTTTCGTAGCGCGCTACGAAACTGCTGTAGGTGCATTTTTGAACATTTTCATAACGGTTTTGAGAGGTAAAAAATCTTGGTTTCCAAACTTTGTTGCTGATGATGATTGGAAAGGGTTCATGAATTAAAGTCCAGGTCTCAAGGAAGAAGAAAGTGGATGGTTGAGAGATGTTTTACAAAGATACAAATTCTGCGCTACGAAAATAGTTGCTCATTTCGTAGCACAACTATACCATCTCTCCTTATACTTTGTCAAAGGTTTAGTTTTTGTATAGGCGGAAAAGGTATGGTTCCATGGAAATGATAACACATGTATTTTATCTTAAAAGGTCCACATTGGAAGCAAAAAGGATTCGAAGATCATCAAATAATATAAAGTCTAAAATGTAGGAAACATGTTCCCTAGTTTTTAGGTCAGTTAAGATATGAGTCAACATGTTTACAACAAGGCTGGAGGCATCACTAAATTTGACCTCATGAAGTTGCAGCTGTCAAAGGAAGTATTTAAGTCTTAGATAAGGTTGTTGAAATTTTTTTTAGGAGTTTCACTCCTATTTGTATTAGGACTTCTAGAAGAGACAGATAACTATCAGATGTAATTAATAGTCAGTTTTAGGAGAAAATAAGTGTCAATTTAAGATAGAATTCGAATTCCTCTGATTATGGATCATAGAATCCAAGGTTGTAAAGACTCTATATGTAGCATGAGGTCGAATTTCTCATGGTTTGGCATTTTTCATTAGCAAGCAAACTGTGTTATTGTAGCAGACTGTGCATTTTCAGCTTAATACAGATTGGCTTTACTACTCAGGATTCACAAAGAGGTTTTTGGTGTTTGATCTCTCTATGGCTTTCCTCATCTACCTATTTACAGTGGTATGAACACGTGTTACTTAGAATTCATTGGAAAATGCTCTAACTTCCTTCACATGTTTGTAGACTGTGTCACTGTTTTGTTTATAAACCTAAAACTCTAAGTGCCCTGACTTCCATGTTGAGCTGATGTTGATGTTTTGTTGAAGACTACTCTAACTCCATAGGCCAATAGATGTTTTTTAATCAGTAATTCGACTAGTTATACATTTTATCCTTTTATTCCTAGAGTTAGCCATCTAATCAGTAATAAAAAATCTTAAACCTATTGAGAGAGCCCTCTCAGGTTGAGGAGGCTAAGCCTCAACTAAAAGTATGGTTTGAAATAGTTACACTGAGGTAGCCTGATCAACAGTCTATTAGATCCTATTTTGGTGTTAACGCATTCATTGATGGAAAGGTATGCATTTGGAAGAGGAATTTCAAAGAAGCATTCACTCTTGGTTTCAGGGTTAATACACTCTATCAAGTTGGAGGAAGTTCGTTGGGAGCCATGACATGTAACACAACGCTTCATTCTGAACTATGGCATCGGAGGTTTGCACACCTTCATTATAAATATATTCCTGAAGCAAGGAAGGTGGTCACTGCTATGCTCGATTTCAAAGATGATCATGAAGGTGTATGTCAGGGTTGTGCCGAAGGAAAGCATACAAGGGGACCATTCGCCTCAAGTAACTCCAAAACTACTGCTATTCTACAATTGATTCATTCTGATCTATCTGGTATTTTGCTCGTAACATCCTTGGGAGGATTCTTATATTATGTCACTTTCATAAATGATTTCTCCCGTGACACTTGGATATACTTCTTGAAGAAAAATGACGAAGTATTCAAATTGTTTTGCACCTTCAAGGCCTTGGTTGAAAATCAAACAGGGAAGAAGTTAAAATTTTTGAGGACCGATAGTGGAACTGAATATGAGTCAAATGAGTTCAATGAATATTGTAGGGAAGCTGACATTAAGAGGGAGACTACTACTGCATATACTCTCAAACAAAATGGATTTGCTGAAAGAAAGAGTCGAACCATTCTTGAAGCTGCCCATGCCATGCTTCATGACCAAGGTCTTCTGAAGTTCCTATGGGGAGAAACTACCGACACCGATGTGTGTGTTCAAATAGATGCCCACATCAAGAATTGGACTCCAAAACTCCCTAATAAGTCTTCACTGGTAAGAAACCTGATGTTTCTCATTTTATAATTTTTTGAAGTCCCGTATATTTTCATGTGTCGAAAGAAAAGAGGAGAAAATTGGATGCTTTTGGAAAGAAGGGAATTTTTGTGGGCTATAGTGAGACCTGAAAGGCATATATAATCTATGTGCTTAGTCAAAGAGAAGTGGAGATAAGTCATGATGTTGCCTTTAATGAAGATGCTACCATTAGGAAGGTTATATATCTTCCTATCCCAAAGCCAGACAAAGAAGAAAATGCAAGAAAGTAGGAAGAACCGAAGGATGAACAAATGATCGATGTTTAAGGTCTGATGGATCTTATATATCCACCTCCTAGTGAGCCCACTTCTTCAAATAAAAGAAGACCCTCATGGCTTAGAGACACTCTCGAAGATGCCGAGAGACATATTGCTCCAAGGGGAACATTCCGTGAAAGTAAGAAGCCGAATAGGTACCAAGGGTACTTAGTAGCCATGATCGCCATTGTCCAATCTGAGCCTGGAATGGTTGAATAAGTTGTGAAGCACCAAGTTTGGAAGGATGTTATGAATGAAGAGTATGAGTCGATCATGAAGAATGATGTGTGGGATGAGGTTCCTAGATGGAAGGACAAATTTGTTGTCACCTCGAAATGGCTCTATAAGGTCAAGCATTGAGCCGATGGAAGTGCTGAAAAATTCAAGGCAAGATTTTTTGCCCGAGGCTTCTCGCAGAAGGAAGGTATAGACTATGATGAAATATTTGCACCTGTTGCTCGCTACACCACCATCCGTTCGATTATTTCCCTTGCCGCATCGCAAGGATGGAGTCTATATCAGATGGATGTCAAAAGTGTCTTCTTACATGGGTCAATCAAGGAAGAGGTCTATGTGGAACAACCTTTGAGGTTCGAAGTTAGAGATAGAGATACACACATATGCAGGTTGAAGAAATCCCTTTATAGGTTGAACCAAGCCCCTAGGGCTTGGTATGAGAGGATTGATAGCTACATGATGAAGTTGGGATTTATTCGAAGTGATGTTGATCCAAACCTTTACTTTAAGGTTGATAATGACAAGCCTCTTATTCTAGTTCTCTATGTGGACGATCTCTTCTTGACAGGTGCATACCTTCTCATTCATCAATGTAAGAGGGAGATGGCTTCTGAATTCGAGATGAAGGACCTATCAATGATGCACTAATTCCTAGGCCTGGAGGTCTGGAAAAATCCAAGTGAGATTTTCCTTTCTCAAGGAAAATATATTGTGAAGTTGCTGGAAATATTTGATATGGTGGACTGCAAGTCCGTGACTACTCTGATGGAACTCAACTTTAAGAAGTTGTGTGGAAGTGCTGCTGGGCCTGATTTGTGAAATATTACTAAGTATCATCAACTCGTAGGGGCCCTGATGTTCTTAGTGAACTCCCATACGGACATATGTTTTGCATTGAACACGTTGAGTCAATATATGGTCGAGCCTCATCACGTTCATTGGATTGCTGCCAAGAATCTCTTGAGATATCTTCGGGGTAAAATCAATCATGGATTGAGATACATTACCGGGAATGTAAGGCTCCATTGATATACCGATGCTGAATAGGCAGGAAGTGTGGTGGATCATAAAAGCACATCTGGATTTTGCTTCACTCTAGGTTCTGCTTCGATCTCCTTGATGAGCAGAAAGAAAAAATCGGTTACTGTGAGCACCTATGAGGATGAATACATTGCAGCAAGTATGGCCTGTTCTGAAGCTTTTTGGTTGAGGAAGCTCTTCAGTGAGATGTTTGGGCATGTGTTGGATACCACCGTGATCCATTGCGACAACCTGTTGAAGGCCTCAGAATTCCGTTGCCAAAACATTGGGGAAAACCACCTAGTCCGGACCTTAAAGCATCTCCTTATCCGTTTGGTGTGGTGGCTCTAACTGGGGATAGTGGGACTAGTTTCCCAATAAGGATGATTTTTGGATGTGTTTTGATTATATAAAATTCAATGGAAAATGATTCTAATCTATCACATGCATCTATTTAACACTATCTATTCTACTATATTCTCGAGGTTTTTCTTTCTTTATGCGATCTAAAGAGATATCTTTCAACTATTAGTAATGCAAATTATTTAACAGTTGAAAGAGATGAAAATTATGTAACATGATTCTTCTAACAAAATAGTTTGATTAGAAGAATTATGAAAATTGTATTGCATTCATATGTGTGATTATATCTCCAATAAGAAATTATAGACAAATATTAGTACATAAGTGCATTTAACATTCATCTATAACGACGTTTCAAATATATAATGTAATAAAAAAATGGTTGTCA
>JAXQQM020089083.1:0-35410 GCA_034641835.2 Pinus albicaulis | reverse complement strand
TCAACAACAACTGCGTGGTATTTTAGGTAGGCTACTTATCGCAATCTTTGTCTTTTTGTAACTAGGAACCAATGTCATTGCGTGACTTGATTATTGCTAGACCAAATCTAGGCTAGTGGGATCACCTCTGTCCGCAGAGGGGATTTACCTCTTCAACACTAACCCTACCCTAACCTTAACCTTAACTTTACCCTTAACCTAAAATTAAACTTAAATATACCCTTAACCTAATCTTAACCTTAACCTAAGCTTAACCTTACCCTTAAACTTGACCTTAACTTTAACTTAACCTAACCTTAACCTTAACTATAACCTAGCACTAACCTAGCACTAACCTTGACCAAACCCTTAACCTTAACATTATCTTAACCTTATACTAACCTTAACTTTACCCTTAACCTAACTATAACCTTACCCTTAACCCTAACCTTGACCTTAACTATAACCTAACCCTAACCTTGACCAAACCCTTAAACTTAACCTTAACCTGACTAAACCCATAACCTTAACCTTAACCTTAACCTTATCCTTGACCCCTTAACCTTAATCTTAAAATAATCTTAACCTTAATTAAAACCTAACCCTAACCACAACCTTAACCTTAATCTTAACCTTAACCATAACCCTAACCTTAACCTAACCTTAATATTAACCTTAACCTTAACCTAACTTTAACCTTAACCTATGCTTAACCTTAACCTTAACCTAACTATAACCTTGCCCTTAACCTTAACCTTGACATTAACTATAACCTATCCCTAACCTTGACCTTAACCTTAACCTTAACCTAACATTAACCTTAACTTTACCTTAACCTTGACTTTACCCTTAAACTAACCTTAACCTTAACCTAACCCTTAACCTTTACCAAGCATTTAACATTAAATTTACCCTTAGCCTAATTTTAACCTTAACCTAACCTTAACCTTGAATTTACCCTTAACGTAACCTTAACCTTGACCTTAACTTGTTAATATTATGGTTAAGGTTAAGGGTAAGGTTAAGGATAAGGTTAGAGTTAAGGCCAGGGTAAGGTTAGGGTTAGGTTAAGGTTAAGGTTAGGTTAGGTTAAGGTTAGGTTAAGGTTAAGGTAAGGTTAAGGTTAAGGTTAAGGTTATGGTTAAGGTTAAGGTAAAGGTTACGTTAAGGTGAAGGCTAGGTTAAGGTTAAGGTTAAGGTTATGGGTTTGGTCAAGGTTAGGGTTAGGTTATAGTTAAGGTCAAGGTTAAGGTTAGGCTATAGTGAAGTTTAAGGTTAAGATAAGGTTAAGGTTAAGGATAGGTTAAGGTTAAGGTTATGGTTAAGGTTAAGGTTAATGTTAAGGGTTTGGTCAAGGTTAGTGTTAGGTTATAGTTCAGGTTACGTGTTTATTTAGGTTAAGGTTAAGGTTAATGGTAAGGTTAGGTTAAGGGTAAATATAAGGTTAAGGGTTTAGTCAGGTTAAATTTAAGGTTAAGGGTTTGGTCAAGGTTAGGGTTGGTTCAAGTTACGAGTTTAGTCAGGTTAAGGTTAGTTTTAAGGTTAAGGTTATGGTTAAGGTTAAGGTTAAGGGTAAATTCAAGGTTAAGGTTAAGGTTAAGGTTAGGTTAAGGGTAAAATTAAGGTTAAGGTTAAGGTTAACGTTTGGTCAAGGTTAGGGTTAGGATATAGTTAAGGTTAAGATAAGGTTAAGGTTAAGGTTAAGATTATGGTTAAGGTTAAGGTAAAGGTTTGGTCAAGGTTAGGGTTAGGTTATAGTTAAAATTAAGGTTAAGGTCAAGGTTAGTTTAAGGTTAATATTAGGTTAAGGGTAAAGTTAAGGTTATGGTTAGGGTTAAGGTTAGGGGAAGGTTAAGGTTAAGGTTAGGTTCAAGGTAAAGTCAAGGTTAAGTTTAGGATAAGGTTAAGGGTTTGGTCAAGGTTAGGGTTCAGTTATAGTTAAGGTTAGGTTAAGGTTAAGGTTTGGTCAGGGTTAGGGTTAGGTTATAGTTAAGGTTAAGGTTAAGGTTAGGGAAATGTTAAGGTTAAGGGTTTGGTCAAGGTTAGGGTTACGTTATAGTTAAGGCTAAGTTTAGGTTAAGGTTAAGGTTAAGGTTACGGGTTTGGTCAGGTTAAGCTTGAGGTTAAGGTTAGGGTTAGGTTAAGTTTAAGTTTAAGGTTAAGGTTAATGTTATGGTTAAGGTTAATATTAGGTTAAGGTTAAGGTTAAGGTTGGATAAGGTTAATATAAGGTTAAGGTTAAGGTTAGGTTAGGGTTAAGGGTGAAGGTTAAGGGTAAAGTCAAATTTAGGGTCAAATTTAAGCTTAATGTTAAGAGTAAGGTCAAGGTTAATGTTACGGGTCTTAACGTTAACCTTCACTATAACCTAACCTTAACTATAACCTAACACTAACCTTAACAAAACCTTAAACTTAACCTTAACTTAACCGTAACCTTAACCTTAACCTTACCTTTAACCTTAACCTTAACCTTAACCTTACCTTTAACCTTAACCTTAGCCTTACCCTTAACCTTAACCTTGACCTTAACTATAACCTAACCCTAACCTTGACCAAACCCTTAACATTAACCTTAACCTTAATCTTTACTTAACCTTAACCTTACCTTTAACCGTAACATTAACCTTAACCTAAACCTTAACCTTACCCTAACCTTAACCTTAACCTTACCCTAACCTTACCCTAACCTTAAACTTAACTTTTCCCTCAACCTTACCTTAACCTTATCTTAACCTTAACTATAACCTAACCCTAACCTTGAAAAAACCTTAACATTAACCTTAACTTTACCCTTATCCTAACCTTAACCTTAAAATTAACCTTGAATTTACCCTTAACTTAAGCATAACCTTCACTATAACCTAACCCTAACCTTGACCAAACCGTTAACCTTAACCTTAACCTTACCCTTAACCTTGACCTTAACCTTAAGTTTAACTATAACCTAACCCTAAACTTGACCAAAGCCTTAACATTAACCTTAACTTAACCTTAACCTTAACCTTAACCTAACCTTAACCTTGACCTTAACTATAACCTAACCCTAACCTTTACCAGATCCTTAACCTTAACCTTAATCTTAACCTTTACCTAACCTTAACCTTAACCTAACCCTAACCTTACCCTAACCTTAACCCTAACCATAACCTTAACTTTACCCTTAAGCTAACCTCAACCATAACCTTAACCTAACCTTAATGGTTAATGTTAGGGTAGGGTTAAGATTACGTTAAGGTTAAAGTTAAGGTTAAATTTAGATTAAGGTAAGGTTAAGGTTACAGATTTAGTCAAGTTAAGGTTAAGGTTATGGTTAATGGGGTAAGGTTAAGGTTAAGGTAATGGATAATGATAGGGTAAGGTTAAGGTTAAAGTTGAGGTTAAGGTTAGGTTAAGGTAAGGGTTAGGTTATAGTTCAGGTCAAGGTTAAGGTTAGGTTTAAGTTAGGTTAAGGTTAAGGGTACAATTAAGCCCTTAACCTTCCCATAACCTTAACCTTAATTTAACCGAACCTAACCTAACCTTAACCTTATCCTTACCTTAAAATAAATTTAACCTTAACATTCCCCTAACCTTACCCTTAACCTTCAGCTTAATTTTAACCTAACCTTATCTTTAACTTTACCCTTAACCTAACCTTAACCTTAACCTCAACCTAACCCTAACCTTGACCTTAACCTTAACCTTATCCTTAACCTTAGCCTAACCTTAACCAAACCCTTAAGCTTAACCTTAATGTTAACCTGACTAAACCTGTAACCTTAACCATAACCTTAACCCATAACCTTAACCTTAACCCTAAACCCTTAACCTAACCTTAACCTTAACCTTAATTTAACCAAACCTAAACTAACCTTAACCTTATCCTTACCTTAAAATAACTTTAACCTTGACCTTCCCCTAACCTTAACCCTAACCTTACCCTTAATGTTCAGCTTAATTTTAACCTAACCTTAACCTTAACTTTACCCTTAACCTAACCTTAACCTTAAACTCAACCTAATCCTAACCTTTACCTTAACCTTAAGCTTAAGCTTAACCTAACCTTAACCAAACCCTTAACCTTAACCTTAACCTGAATAAACCTGTAACCTTAACCATAACCTTAACCCGTAACCTTAACCTTAACCCTAAACCCTTCACTTAACCTTAATCTTAACCTTAACCTTACCTTAAGGTTAGGTTAAGGTTAAGGTTAAGGTTAAGGTTAGGTAAGGGTAAGGTTAAGGTTACAGGTTTAGTCAGGTTAAGGTTAAGGTTAAGGTTAAGGTTAGGCTAAGGGTAAATTTATGGCTAAGGTGAAGGTTAAGGGTAAGATTAAGGTCAAGGTTGTGAGTTTAGTCAAGTTAAGGTTAAGGTTAAGGGTTTGGTCAAGGTTAGGGTTAGGTTATAGCTAATATTAAGGTTAGGGTTAAGGTTAAGGTTAACGTAACATTGAAGGTTAAGGTTAAGACCCGTAACCTTAACCTTAACCTTAACCTTAACCTTAACCTTAACTTTAACTATAAATTAACCTTAACCTTTACCTTAACTATAACCTTAACCTTAACTATGACCTGACCTTCACCTTAACCTTAACCTTAAACTTACCCCCTTAATATTAACCTTAACCTTAACCTTAACCTTAACCTGACTAAACCCGTAACCTTAACCTTACCCTTACCTAACCTTAACCTTAACTTTACCGTTAACCTAACCTTAACCTTAACTATAACCTAACCCTAACCTTAAATTTAACCTTAATCTTATCTTAGCCTTAACCTTCACTATAACCTAACCTTAACCTTGACCTTAAATATAACCTAACCCTATCCTTGACCAAACCCTTAACCTTAACCTTAACTTTACCATTAACCTAATCTTAACCTTAACCTAACCTTAACCTTGACTTTACCCTTAACCTAACCTTAACATTGACCTTAACTATAACCTAACCCTAACCTTGACCAAACCTTAACATTAAGCTTAAATTAACCATAACCTTAACCTTAACCTTCCCATTACCATAACCTTAACCTTAAATTTACCCTTAACCTCAACCTTACCCTTACCTAATCTTAACCTTAACCTAACCTTAACCTTAACTTTACCCTTAACCTAACCTTAACCTTGAACTTAACTATAACTTAACCCTAACCTTTAACAAACCCTTAAGGTTAGGGTTAGGTTATATTTAAGTTCAAGGTTAAGATTTGGTTATAGTGAACGTTAAGGTTAAGGTAAGGTTAGGGTTCAGGTGAAGGTTGAGGATAAGGTTAGGGTAAAGGTTCAGGTTAAGGTTAAGACCTATAACCCTAACCTTCAACTTAACCTTGACTTTACCCTTAACCTAACCCTAACCTTAACCTTAACCTTAACCTTATATTAGCCTTAACCTAACCTTAACCTTAACCTTAACCTAACTATAGCCTTACCCTTAACCTTAACTTTGACCTTAACTATAACCTAACCCTAACCTTGACCAAACCCTGAAAATTAACCTTAACCTTAACCTTGACCTTAACCTCAACCTTAACCTTACCCTTAACCTTAACATTAACCTTAACCTAAACATAACCTTAACCTTAACCTTACCCTAACCTTACCCTAACCTTAACCTTAACTTTACCCTCAACCTAACCTTAACATTAACCTAACCTTAACCTTATCTTAACCTTAACTATAACCTAACCCTAACCTGAACAAAACCTTAACATTAACCTTAACCTTGACTTTACTCTTAACTTAATCTTAAACTTCACTATAACCTAACCCTAACCTTGACCAAACCCTTAACCTTAACCTTAACCTTACCCTTAACCTTGACCTTAACCTTGACTTTAACTATAACCTAACTCTAACCTTGACCAAACCCTTAACATTAACCTTAACTTAACCTTATGTTACACCATTTTTTGGTCATCTAACCTACTATTGTTAGATGGACCCAAGTACACCATGTAAGACCAATTTTACCCTAAGTAAAATTGCTTTCACTATGTAAAATAACTTAATAAACCACATTTATTAGGTTGTTTATGGTCAAAACAGGAAACCCCAAAAGGAAATATTAAACAAATCTATATTTGTTTGATTTTCCTCATGGAATAATTAATTAAACAATAATTTAATTATTATTCCTCATCATGTTTAACCCAAAACAAAGAAATTAATTAGACAAAAAACTATTTATCTTATTATTTTCTAGGAATAATTATTTAAATCTTATTTAAATAATATTCCTTGTTAAATATGACTAAATCACCCACAAATAATTAAATAAATCATTATTTAAAAGTATTTGACCCAAGTCAAATACTTTTTCCCTCCAAAAAATATAATAAAATATTCCATAAAAGGTGGATCTAGATTTGGTTAATGTTATTTTAATCATACACCAAGATCTAGAATGACCCAATATTTTGTTATAAATAGGAGGGTTTCTCCTACCATTCTTCACCTTTTGTTGCCCATTAGATCACTCTGGATCTATACTCTTGGTCTGACTTTGAGCCATTATCATTGTCATATTTTCCATTATTTGCTGTGTGAGCTCCCTTAGAGTTCTATCTTTGTCTGGGTTTTCTACACCAACAGGAGAGAGAAATGCTAGATCTGAAGTGCTGAGGACTTCCAAGAACCCATCCCATTGAGGAGAATTGGAAACATCTTCTTGTTTTCCTCCTAGGTGCCCTTAATACAAAAAATTCTTTCAAAAATTGTTCTTGTCTTTTCTATTGGATATATGGAGCAAACCCTTCTTTTTACTGCTTAATGTCTTTCTATGCATAGATCTGGTTTTTTGCAGCTCTTGTCTTGATCAACTAACTGCAGATCTGAAGATATTGGCAGCCAGATTTGATGTTAGGGCTATTAGTTATGCGTAGCTAAAGTGGTCTTTTTTCATACACTTCGACAAAGGATTCATACTAACAATTGGCGACTCCACACGGGTTTTCAATTATGACCGCTGTCGTTTTTCATATTCCGGCATATCCAGCTACTTCAGACCCTAGGGTTTCTTTTCAGCTTTTTTTTTTCCTATTTTCATGTTTTTTTTCACCTATAAAACCCTAAAACATTAAAATTTCTAACTTCTGCGTGTTTCTTGCCCTATTGCGCAGGTGACAGACATCAGCCGCAACTGAGACGACAACTTTTCCGCAAATATGCCACCGAGACAACTGGAGTTGTAGGTCACACTTTTCAGCCCAAAAACTATGACCTGGACTCCAGGTCGCACTTTTCAGCCCTTTTTCTGCGACCTGAACAGGAAAACGGGTAAGAACCTGCGACCTATGCTTTCTTTTTTTTTTTTCTGCAATTTTTCTGGGTTTTGCTGAAGCTTCTGTCAGGGTTTTCCAGCCTCTGTCTCAGCCCATTTCGACCTGGTTCTAATCTGTTTTTCTCATCTAAGTGGGAACATAGCCCCCTAGGGCTTCGGTACCCTCCAC
Organism: Pinus albicaulis; assembly: GCA_034641835.2. Classification (NCBI taxonomy): domain Eukaryota; kingdom Viridiplantae; phylum Streptophyta; class Pinopsida; order Pinales; family Pinaceae; genus Pinus; species Pinus albicaulis. The sequence goes on along the minus strand of JAXQQM020089083.1, from coordinate 28,001 downwards.
TTTTTGTGGAAGAGTTTTTATCTGTTTCAGGTCTGTTTTTTCAGAGTTTCAGCCCCCCTTTTTCCAGATCTGAGACCTCCTTTTCAGACCTCTTTTAATCAGCTCTTCTCCCTTTCACATCACCTCCTGAAGATTTTTTTGGATCTACTTTTAGGGCCTCCTCCTTGCCCCTTCTGCTTTTTTCTGATTTCCTCCTTTTTTCCTGCCACCTTGCCTCTGCCTCTTGGCTGTGATCTGCACCTCTTTTTAGCAGCGTTTCCCTTTAGATCCCTGTCCCTTTTTGACCCTAGATCTATTGGCCTCTTTTTAGTGTTTTTTGACTAGATTTTTTCCCTCTTTGGGTGGACACCGAAGACAGTACCCAGGTTGAATACGATGCACAAGTAGACATTAATTTTACATATTATTTCGGCATTATATCTTGTTTTTATGATATTTTGGGATTACGCGGCACGCACTCTCTTGCTCTCAAAACAAAAAATTTAAAAATTAAACATACCTTGCATACACTACACCTATCGATTCAAGGCACAGTTGCGCACCCGCCCTGCCCAAGACTTTAAAATCAATTGACACTGCACCTTTTTGCCCTTGTTTTGACATTGTAATCACTTGATTCTGCACCTCCCTGCCTTTGTCGATCGTTCTTCTTCCCCTCGTGCCGTGTTTGTGTTGTCACCATTGCGCCCCCAAGGCGCGCCTCCCGGAGACTTCTTGGCCTTCACCCTCAGTTTCCGGTCGATCGACCTGCTCCATCCTGCCGTCGTCGAGCCAGTCTTACTCCGAGTCTGCATTCCGACTCCTCTTCTGATTCATTGGGTTCTCCTTTTACTTCTGGTTCTCCCCCTGTCACCTTCACTATGTCTGGTCCAGGGCCTAATGCTAGCGGTGCTCCCGGCCCTAATGCCGGAACTACTACTAGCGGAACCGCCACAGGAACTACCTCGGCCACACCCTTGCTGCCGTACATCGCAGGCCTCAGCCTCCCCGATTTCAATCAGTTGATCAATGACCCTATCCGCCACGATGTTGGTTGGCCTGCTATGCCAACCAAGCTCCCCTCCGACATCCCTAAGTTTGAAGGCCTTGCTGGAAAAGATCCAACCAATCATGTCCGATCTTTCCACATGTGGTGTTCTTCCAATTCCATTACCAATGATTCCATCCGTCTTCGGTTGTTCCAACGCACGCTTACCGGCGAAGCTTCTAAATGGTATGTTGACCAAGCCACTTCTTCCCATACCACCTTTGCGACCATTGCCCAAGCCTTTTTATCCTATTTCCAGCTCCCTCTCCGATACGATACTGGTACCGAGCTTTTGACCTCTTTCAAGCAAACCTCTTCAACCCGCCTTTCCACTCATGTCCAAGAATGGCGATGAATACGAAGCTTATGTCGAGCTCCCCCCTTCGAAGATTGGGTTTATATGGACTAATTTCTTTGCACTCTCTTAGCTCCTATCTGCAAAGATGTCGCCTCTCATTTCCCTCAAACCGAAGAAGCCGCCCTCCAAATAGCCTTGAAATATGACCTGATCTATGCTCAGTCTGGTTATTTTTATACCATCCTTCCTGACCTCCCCAGGCCTGGAGGCGGTAACGCGCCGGTGGCATCTCATTCCGCCGACGGTATCGTTGGAGCCCTTTCTCATCCGTATGCTCAACCTCCTATGGGCTATGGTCTCCCTCAGGGAGGGGCCAGCACCTCTAGCACTTTTCCCCCTCCAGGTAGCATGTATCCAGGATACGGCATGCCTCATCCTTTTTCCCAACCTCCTGCTTACCTCAATGTTGCCCAACCTAACCATTACCCTTATCCGCAGCCTGGTGCGCCATCTCCTCCAGCATATGTGCTCCCCTCTCCCTTGCCTCCTCCAACCCCGCAACAGCACCTACAGCCCCCTCTAGGGCAAGTATTTGCACAGCAGGGCACGACTAATCCCCCTTCTTCTCAAAGAAGGCGGAGAGGAAATCCAAATCAATCTTCCCCTGGTACTCGTGGACCCAATCCTCAAGGTGTTGACCTATGCTGTAACCGACAACGGGGCACTTGTGGCGGACGGAGCCGCTTGGCACAAATAGCCTTGTTCGTGTTGCGGTGTTTATGGTCATTACACCCACGATTGTCCCCTCTTACCCTAGATGCGACAGATGTGGGAGTCTCAAACCACATTGCACGGACATCACGCCTCCCCTCATGCTCCTCCTAATGTGGCCACTACCCAGCCAGCTGTGTTTACTGATCCTTTCCCTCAGCAAGGGGATTCACGGCTGTACACGACGGACAGTGCAGCCCTCCACCTTCCCTTCCTGGTTCTGTTGATTGCAGGATCCTCATGATGAACTCAGTCATCCCAGCCAGTCAGTGTCACCTTCCAAACTCGATTCGCCCCGGTACCCCAAGTGTCAGCTTAGTACACTGAGTCCTTTCTTCTTAGGTTCTCGAGCCTTTTCGACATCAATGGTCCCTTACATGTCCACTCAACCCAAAGTTGAGGTCCATACCAGGATTCCTAAAGGACCGTTACGTCGAAATGCTGCTTCTGGTCGAGCTGCTCATTCGTATAGCATAGTAGATGATTTGGCGCAATCTCCTGCTGCCATTTCCACGTTGGAACTCCTCCAGTCATGCCCTTCCCAAAAGAAGGCTCTGCTATCTGCCGTGGGTGCTGTAGATCCTACTGATGACCAAATGATTGTTTTCGACGCCCATCAATCAGAACATCCCCCTCTTCCTGCTTCCGTCGCCTTCCAAATCCCAGTCAAAATCCGGAATGCCAACATTTCTCGGTGTATAATTGATGAGGGGGCATCCACCTGTGTGATGTCTGCTTCGGTTTGGAAGCAAATCGGATCTCCTGAGCTGGCCCCTTCCACGATCACCCTTAGAGTGTGGGACGGCCACGCCTCCCAGCCCATTGGCTTTTTTCGCAATTGTCCTATCACCCTCGCTGGGAAGGCCGTTTGCGTTGATGAAGTCATCGAGCGCCCCCTAGACTACAACATTCTATTCGTGACTACACCTATGCTATATCTGCTTTGTCCCATCTGGGTTTTCGCAAGATGTATTTTCCTCACAATGGAAAGATAGTCACCATCGACCAGTTGACTTATCATGAGCCAAAGTCTCAGACCTCCCCTGAGACGACCATCTCTTCTGTAGCCAATAAGAAAACCGTCGATTCCTTGACCAGTGTCTCCCCCGGCATCTACAAAGATTCCTCCCTGCTTGGAACTTTTCCTGGTCTCCCCCCTCCTCATATCTCTGATCCCAGCTTGTCAAATGTTTGCATGATGCAATCGTCTCGGGCTGCCCTTAAGCGACCCGCTTCGGCTAGTCAGCAACCTCAGACTCAACCTCGCCCACCGCAACCTGCTCCTAGCCCTTCATCTCCGCCAGCCGGACCTCCTCCTTCTGGCCCTTCTCCTACAGCTGGTATCCCTGAACCCCTTTATCCCCTGGATCGGTTCCCCTAGGCCTTAATCATCTCGGAGCCGTCCCTCCTGGTCATTATCCCGCGGGTCAGATACCTTTCCTGGCTCCCCCTCCCGGAGTCTATTCGGTCCCCGTCATGGCCACCCTCTCTCTCCCTAACCTGACCCTGGGTATACCCGTCTGGTACCTTGACCCTCCAGCCGCTACCCCTCCTGGTCACCCCAAACCCTATCTTGCTTTGACACCGGTTCAACCGGTCCCCCTTGCTTCCTCCGTTGCTACGGTGCCCCCTGCACCTCCCCAGGACCTTACCCCTGTGGTGACAGCTCCAAGAAAGAAAGGCAAAGCTCACAAGGGGGCATCCAAAGACAAGGCCACCCCGACTGACCCAGCTCCTCCTCCGCTCGCAAAGCCTTGTGCCTTGTGTGATGTCGTCGGTCACGCCACCCATACTTGTCCTGAGTTGCCCCGCATTCAACCCATGGTTAAAGTCGCGTTCCCTGAGTCTACGGTCTCCGACCCTTCTCTTCCGTCCTCGTCCGTAACCAAGAACCCAAAAACTATTCGCACTAGCAAACCCTGCGCTTTGTGCGGTATCCATGGCCATTACTCCCACCATTGTCCTCACCTGACGCATTACCGCGCCTCTTTAGAAGTAGTCCGAGAGTATGAGGTTGAACAAAATCAATCCACCTCTCCCATACTCGCGCAGTATGCTTCGGGTCAGCTTGAGGATCCCCCCGCTCCCATCAACATTCCCCCCTCTGATGTCCAGATGACGGAGTCTACTACGACCATTCTTTACCTATCATCCTCTGTGAGACCCTTGGAGCACATTCCCCTTGAATCCTCCCCCGTTGTTTCGCTTGACCCCCCTTCAGCGACCACCCTGGGCTCCCCATATTTTAACCATTTGTTTTTTTGTTCTTCCGTCATTCCCCGTGACGATCCGTATATGCGCCTTTCTTCTCCTATGGATGATTTAGATAACTTTGCCACGTCATGTGGTGTCCTTTCCACCCTTGACCCCCTCTTTTCCGCCCATACACGAGATCACTCCACCCGTATCTATGTTGACCTCCACAGCCCGAATCCCCGCCATACTTCCTATAGCCCTCATATAACACCCTCTAGTTTGTATATGAGTCATATCCATCCTGCTCATTGCACTCCCTCCCGCAATTTCTGCTCGATGTCTTTTGTACACTCACGTTGCCATCATTGTCACTCCTCCCCCCATTTGTTGTCTTGTAACACTATTCCGCAGGACCTCCCGTCCCCACCCTATATCGGTTACGCCGATGGTGCAAGTCGTTACTCCCGGAATCTAGCCTCGACAGGTTGGGCCATTTTCACCCCCTTGCATGCCCTTGTGCTCTCAAACGGGGTCTGCATTGGTACTGCCACCAACAATCAGGCCGAATATGATGCAGTGCGTGGTCTCTTAGCCGATGCCCTCTTTCATCTCATCCTCCATCTGCATGTTCGTTTGGATTCCCTACTTCTTGTCATGCAACTAAATGGTGTTTATCGTGTGCATAACCCTGTGCTGTTTAGATGATATTTACGAGTGAAACTCTTGATACATGAATTTGAAACCATAACTTTCAACCATGTACCTCGAGAACAAAATCACTATGTAGATAGTATTGCAAACCATGTTCTAGATTGGCATTTATCACACGCATTTCATACAAGACAATAACATTCATAATCATTAAAAAATATGCATATCCATAATATGTGTCGCAAAACATGTGTTTAGAGTCCATCTACTCTGATACATATGACATGCCCATAGCATGTTACAAAAAACTCAAAACTGGGGGCACCACCTGCCCCTACATACACACTAGGGGGCACCACATGCCCCACACCTAATCACTATCTGGCAGATTCCGAGCCAATGGCTCTGCTCCTGCAGCCTGTAGATCACGCATCCCCTGACCATCTCCATGCGCCGCATCACACCTCGCCATTCCGAGGGTAGACCAATACATGGCTCTATGTACTGGTCGTCTAAGTCTTGCCACCCGCGCTCTGACACTCCGGTCAGCAACCTCTCGCATCTATGGCAGATGTCCTCCAGAAGAGCGGCCACATCCTCATTATGCGCTACTCTCGACCCACTCAGACCTGCAACTCCAGATGCTGTCGGTTGTCCCATATATCCGGCCAGTTTTACCGGAGCTATATTTGCATACCAAAAGTACATGAATCAGTACCCTATCTACTATTCACTAACTTTAACATGCCCAAAAAAGAATAGTTACTTATCACTTACCATCGGGTCCCCATACTCGACCAGGCAGAAGTGGTAGGTCCGGATCCCCACAATAACTCATCCCACTATAGGGATAGTCGTCTATGTATAACGGCATCTGATCCCAATGGGCAAAGAACTCAGGTCGAAACACTTGTCCGACAGCCCCTCCTCCTCCTCTGCACAGTAGCCGCCCCCACCGGAACATCCTGGGCTCTCTAGGGCCCCCATCTAGGAGCTGTATACGAGGTCGTAAGGTCGGGATCTTCTCAAAAAAGAAGGAACAAAATAAAGTCCCATACGAGCAATCGTGGTTCACTTGCCGCTTGCACAGCGACAACTGTCGTTTTAATGACACCAACATCATTTGGGCCCACCCATAGTAGGTCCCACTCAACACACTCTCTACGATCATCATCTGCCCCCCAGTGATGTGATGGAACGCCTGGTTGCCCAGGATCCGCAGCACCGCTGCGGCCACTGCCCGGGTCTCCAGTCTCTCTAGGTCCCCAATCAGTATTCGTGTCCCTTTGACTTGGAGACCCGGTCGACAATGCCGCTCCACAAACTCCATGATGTTCCGCCCCCGCGGTAACACTGGCTGCGTATTTCCCACCATCCCAAGTGGCGGGAGACCTGTCAGAAAATACACATCCTGGACTGTCAGTTCGATCCTGTGCCCCTGCACTACAAAGACCTCATGCTCTGGATCCCAATAACTGATAATCCGGGCCAACAAGGGCTCTCCAGCTCTCATCAAAGGGTTCTCCAAAAACTTCAGAACCCCAACCCTGGCCAACACACGACGGACACCCTGATCTGCCTGGATCTCTGCCCATAATGTACCCAGGTCTCTCTCTCTCCAGTTCACCTGTATATCTGCCATATCTACACAAAAACATCATCTTTGTCAGCCTACAGATAGGGAATCCTGTAACCAAACACAAAAAACCCAACTCTCAGCCATCAAACAGCACTAAAACCCCCTCATCTTCCAGGTCGCACTTTTTTGCCAAATCCTGGGACAGGTCGCACCTTTTGGCTCAAAACCTGCGTCCCAGGTCACAGATTTTGGCCCAAAAAGTGTGACCCGGCCGAAAATATGCAAGGGGGGCTGTTCCTGAGATTCTGGGCCCTAATCTGAACTTTCAATCCATCAAAATGAAAGAGTAAGGTTAGGCCTCTTACCTGCAACTGACGGATCTCGATTCCAACGGTCGGTTTGTCTGCTACGCTCACTGCAAGATTTAGGGCCTTCTCTCCTCTCTACATTCACCACAGCAACACTAGCAAATGAGTGGATTTGGAGGGAAAACTGCCTTATTAAAAGAGAACCCTTGTTTCTTCTTTCGCCTGCTGCGACCATACTGTAGCTCTGTTTGACAAACCGTCTGCACCGTTGGAAAGCTCTCACCGAGCCCTCAAATGGGTATCTGTTAGTTTCCTATGATTTGATACTTCACTAGGACACATTTTGTCCAAGATAGGTCATTTCACCCCTCCTTAAAATCGCATTTCTTCGCTTACAACACTTGTACTTGGGGCACCACTTTGCCTCCTTACTTGTCTTTGTTCGTGTCGATTTTCATCATGAGTTACCATCTTGCACTCATGTTTTCCTGGTCCCCCATTGGACCTTTACTGTGTGGCAGCACCATCGATTCGCCCTTGTTTAGAGCATCCGAGTGGAGTCATCATCGCATTCATGGAGTCTATCCTGAGTCCCTTTGTACCCCGCTATAGTCCTCCATCCTTCATTGCTTGGTCTCTCCCTTGTGTCGCACATTATGGCCTTCAGTCCCACTGTCCCTTATCCCTGATGATATTGTGTCAGTCGCTGCCATGTCATTCATGCCCTTTATGCTCTAACAAGGGAAGTCGTCCATTCGCTACTCAGTCCCCTCCATTTCACCATCATCATTGGTATTAGTCTGTCCGTCGCTCTACTATTTTCTCTCGTGCCTTAGTTGAGGATCTCTCATTGCCTCACCTATGGCGGACCTCCTTCTGTCGACATCAGCTCCTTCATTCCAGAAGACAAGTCTAGAGGGCGGTGTACCTTGGTTCCAGCTTCCACTCTTGTTCGGTGCCTCGGATCAGGCAAAGGGATCTCTCATTTCCCTTTGACTTGATTGTTTCTCCAGCTCCTTTCAGCATGACCGAGATCCGTATACTTGATGGTTCAGTGATACAGCAACAGCTCTTGATGATTCCCGGGTGTGTGTGAGATGTCTCAACCCTCATGAGGGGGTGGCCCTGCAGGTAGCCCCCCACATGCCCGGATGACCTCTTCATTGCAGCCTTCGATGCAGCTCCATATATTTGATGATGTCGGCCTTAGCCACTTGCAGCGCCTCTTTGATTTTCATGTATCAGTCAGATTTTGTGAGCCCTTCCCCGCTTATAGGGGGCATTTGGGTTGTATTTGTATCTCATGTACTCAGATATTATTGTATAAGTCCTGGCTGTTATCCCAGGCACAACATGTATGTGGGATCCTTCATTGTATTTTTATCTGGCTCATGTTTATGCCAGCTGTACTTTATGGTTCGGTCCCTTGTTTACTGGACACACTATTCTTTTGTACTTTGTCTCAGCGGGCATAGGTATGCCTCCCCCGCCGCCTTTAGCACATGTACCCTCTCATAAAAAGAGACTTGTTGCACCTGCATGTCTCATCTCCTCAGGGTCTATTTCTTCAGCACATTAGTCTCCCTTACATTTCTCTCTCTGACTTCCCTTTTGTTGTCTGGTGATTGAGTTCTTACAACGTACTTCGGTCATACGATTTGCTCCTAACACTCGCACGCTGGGGGGCAATCTGTTACACCATTTTTGGTCATCTAACCTATTATCATTAGATGGACCCAAGTACACCATGTAAGACCAATTTTACCCTAAGTAAAATTGCCTTCACTATGTTAAATAACTTAATAAACCACATTTATTAGGTTGTTTATGGTCTAAACAGGAAACCCCAAAGGAAATATTAAACAAACCTATATTTGTTTGATTTTCCTCATGGAATAATTAATTAAACCATAATTTAATTATTATTCCCAGTCATGTTTAACCCAAAAAAAAAGAAATTAATTAGATAAACCTTTATTTATCTTATTATTTTCTAGGAATAATTATTTAAATCTTATTTAGATAATATTCCTTGTTAAATATGACCAAATCATCCACAAATAATTAAATAAATCATTATTTATTTAATTATCCTTCAACCACTTCCTTAAAAAGATAAATAAATCATTTATTTATTTATTATTAACAAATAAAGGGATTTGACCCAAGTCAAATACTTTTTCCCTCAAACAAATATAATAAAATATTCCATAAAAGGTGGATCTAGATTTGGTTAACATTATTTTAATCATGCACCAAGATCTAGAATGACCCAATATTTTGTTATAAATAGGAGGGTTTTTCCTACCATTCTTCACCTTTTGTTGCCTATTAGATCACTGCGGATCTATACACTTGGTCACATTTTTCTACATTATTTTGCTGTGTGAGCTCCCTTTGAGTTCTATCTTTGTCTGGGTTTTCTACACCAACAAGAGAGAGATATTTTAGATCTGAAGTGTTGAGGACTTCCAAGAACCCATCTTGTTGAGGTGGAAACATCTTCTTGAGCATATCCCAGTGCCTTGTTAATACAAAAATTCTTTTAAAAATTGTTCTTGTCTTGTCTATTGGATATATGGAGCAAACCCTTCTTTTTACTGCTTAATGTCTTTCTATGCATAGATCTGGTTTTTTGCAGCTCTTGTCTTGATCAACTAACTACAGATCTGAAGATATTGGCAACCATATTTGATGTTAGGGCTATTAGTTATGCGTAGCTAAAGTGGTCTTTTTTCATACACTTCGACAAAGGATTCATACTAACATTAGCTTCTCAAACCATATCTATCTAGTTTCACGCTTTCTTCAAAACTTCATTTCATTTTGTTGTTTTGCGATATGTAAATTTGCACTTTCTCTTGTAATTTTGATATCTCATGTTGTGTTTCTTCATCTTCATGAGTCATAGTAGAGACTTCTGAAGGCTTAATGGGTGTTGAATTATTCTTAGGGGCCATTTTAGAACCCAATACTGATATCTATTCTTCAATATGCCCTTGGAATAAATTCCAACTATTTTTTTTCAAAACGAGACTTACGTAATTCGAAAAAATACACAATTTCTTTTCTTATTTTGGGAGCTTCATATTGAAATTTAAAATGATATCTGATTTTGGATCACACACCTTAAAATTTGTAGTAATTCAGGTCTCCTCCAACTTTCTAATTCCACAGGCTCCATCCCGATTGATTTCTAAGTCAAAATGGTCCACCTCCACAATGACCTAATTATGGACTATTTGTGAGAGAACCCAGCACTGTACACGGTCAATGCTTAATCCTTTTTCTCCAATTAATATAGCAACGCAATTACACGAGAAATACTTTTGCAGAATTCCAATCCGATGCTCAGAGAGAGAGTTATGAATATTTTCCCACGATCACCTCTTTGAGATGAAATTCAGGAGCCTGAAAAATACCTAACTTCCACAGATCATATCTATAAAAATGTTGTGAACCAAGCTCTGAAATGTTGCGACGATGTTCCTCAAACTTTCGTCTTCGTGCTCTAAAAATTTCAGCTTCTGAAACTTCGTAGAAAAAAAGTTATAGCAAAAATTCCACAATGACCTATTTGGTACAACGAAACCCTAGAATCCAAAGCTCTAATACCAAATTTTGTGAAACCAACTCCAAAAAGAGAAGAAAAGAGATATCAACGCCTTAGAAATAAGCCACTTCGAGGGGGCAACCTCCAATGCATTACATGAATGAACAATTCTTCCATGATACAAATGAAAAAACCTCCTTTCTATATATAGGAGTCCATGGGGCCACAATGTAATCCTAGCTGACCTAACAATAATAATTTAAGGGCACAATAATAACAATATGGGGGTTACAGGGTGACACCAATAACAATAAGGGGGTTACACTAACAACAATAAGGTACTATAATAGTAATATAAGGACCCAACATTGATGGTTGTGATATCCGACTGTGAGGTGGAGTCACTGGATGAGGGTTGAGGTGGTTTGGCCTATGGAAGCCCTGGATTGATTTTGATTGATGTGTTTAATGAGATCCCACATTCATTCTTTGAATATGGAACGGGGGTGATTGGATGAAGTGAGACTTGGATCATCCAATCTATGGTCGGGTGGAACATGGAAGTCCCATCTCTGGTTGGTTTTCACATTCATTAATGAAGAGCTCATTCCTCTGGTGTTTGGTATGCAAATGTATTGGTTATGTATGGATTTTATTGTTGTTTTATCCATTGTATTTTTGTTGTTATTATGCTAGCTATAAGAATGTATTTAATCAGTGATGCTGTATGGCTCTATTTATTTTTTTACCTGTAAATGAATACACAATGTATCTATGGTAAAATAGATTGTATTGTAGCTTATGATGCAAGGGAGCAATGCTTCTTAGCTATTCTTAGATAAGTAAGATACCCCCATGTTTAAATATGATGTTTATACCTGTAGATGCAATGTTTGTGACATGTTTGACTAAATGCCTATCATGGTCGGGAAGGGTCTAGATGATTTCTTGATGATATGATTGCTTTCATACCTTTTTTCTAATGTTATTTATCATCTCCTAAAGTTTCATGAGCCTTTGGGCAATGGCCTAGGCTCTGGAATTGAAAAGGTGGCACAAATCCCATAGTTAGAGGCACAAAACTGACTTTTTGGGGCACTGGCCATGACTTTACCTTGGAATGCCCGCGGCTATAGGCTTCTAGTCACTCCCTTTCCCTTACATTCCCACGGCTAAGGCTTAAAAGGGTAAAAAATAATCTCCCCCTCAATTTTCAGGGGTCTCGGAGGTTGGGTTACCTCCTGGAGGTGTTGTTGATGTTGTGTAAGGTCTATTTGTTAGGTTTCCATCAGTTCCACTTCCTTAAGGTCATCTTGGAGGTTGAATCTCATATTAGTAGCCTTTAGTCGCATGTTTACCCTGGTTGGTCAGTTACTTGGGTAGATGAGGGAAGTGGGTGTTACAGAGTGGTTTCAAACTATGGTTCAATTCTCAGACTAGATGGCTGTTGTGTTGATCATGCGTTTATGTTTGTTGAATGTGTGTGTAATATGCTTCTGGTATATTTGTGATTTTTGTATTCGCATGGTGTTTGTTATGGTTACAGTGATGTTGCCATGGGAAAGTTGTTGGTGTCATGGGGACATGTGTCGTCATGTGTGTATGATTGGTTATGTGTTTTTCATGCTTATGTATTGACGTGTATGCTTGCTTACATGTCACTATATGTTGTACATGCATTGCTTGTTTATGTTTGGTTACATGTTTTTCATGCTTTGGTGTTGTATGTGCAAGCTTGAGTACATGTCATTACATGTTGTACATGCATTGGATGTTCATGTTTGGTTACATGTTGTTCATGCTTATGTCTTGTCCATGTAATTTTGCATGGTTGATGTTGTCATGCATCGTGAGGTCATTGTATCCAATTAGGTAATCATAATGATATTAGTATGTTATGATTCTAATGTGTTGCTTAAGATATATTAGGAGATGCATATCATTAAAGTGAAGTTACAACAATGGACTTTGGGGTAAGAGAAGATCGGCATACAAGTTTGTATGCTCGGTATGCAGGTATGTGATTCATGGTTGTTGTAAGCATTAGGGTTACTTATATGTTTGTCATTCTATTATTATCATGGTTACATATGTGATAAATGCTAGTTGATTAGTGTAGTCATGTGCATTATGGTAATGAGTATTCCTTTCATTCTATTTTTGTTATGGTTACATATATTATAGATGCTAGTTGATTAGTGCGGTTATATGTACATGTGTCAAATAGTCACGAATGATAGCAACCTTGGGTGGTATGCATTACTATTTTTGTTTTATGTTAGTTATGTTATATGTTGTTGATGGGTATGATATAGGTTAGTTTTTTGTTTTTATATGATAGTTATCTTGATGATTAGGTTACTTGTTGTTGATGAGCATGATATATAGCTTGTTGTTTTTATATGCTAGTAACTTGATGATTAGGGTTATTTCATTAAAATCTTGCTGTTATATGTATTGTAATACTTTGGATTGGCTTATGTAGATGTTTAGTATTATTACATTCATGTATGAGTCGATATAATCGTGATATTGTATTGCACTAATCTAGGTTGATTGTGCATATGTGATTGTTATTCATGAATGACAATTGTTTTTGACTTATGAATTGAACATGCTAGTTAGTTACTTTTATGGATATCTTGATCTTATTTATGTTGATTTGAGGTGTTGTGAAGTGATATTATGCTAATCTAGATTGATTGTGCAGACAATATATCCTCCCTTGAGATACATTGAGGTATGGGCTTACTTATGTTGTCTACTTCGTAATTTAATGTTTGATTATGTTGTATATTTGGTGTTTTAGTGTTGGTGGAATGTTTGATTATTTGCATGATATGAGTATATATCTATGAGATTGCATGAAGAAATGATTTGGTTTTAAGATGGTTATACTAACGCACTATGTGTTGAGATAGCTGGTGTGCACTTGCGTATAAGTAGGTGATAGTTGTAGTATTATGATCTTGACTATTAGTTGATTATGACATGGTTATTAGTCTTGGTAAAAGTTTATTTCAAATTTATAGATATGTTGTCTTGATGTTTGGTACATACGCTGACATGTGTGTTCAGTTACAAGGCAGCGTGTTTGGCACAACAAGGTAAGATAACTGGAATATTGTTATATTTATTTATGCGTTGACAGTTATGTGGTTATGGAAGTATGATGCAGGGGATTGCATTGTAGGGGAATACGATGAAATCTTGGAGAAGGATCAAGTTGAGATTTACTTGGGAACCATGAGGATTGATTCATGGTGTTTGTTGTTATTTTTGTGCTTTCGATCTTTTATGCTTTGTTTGTGCTAGATTTTAAATTTTGTTTATGTCTAGTGTAAGGCCATACCAATTTCTTGTGGTGTTATATTTCTTGTGTTTTTTCATGGTCTTCTTCTTGTTTTCTCTTGTTCTTGCATTTTTTTTTTTTTGAGAGTCTTCGGAATTGGTTGGGAAAGAGGAAATTTGATGGAGATTTGGAAGATTTGAATTAAACTTAGCATGTAATGAAAGGCGTGGATGAAGCTAGGTGCATGAGTAAGCGCAGAGGAAGGTGATAATATGAAATTCGATTGGACTGGTTGGGTCCATTGTGAAAAATGGATGGTGGTAATACAAACATGATAAAGGAAATAGAAAAGGTAAAGTTAGTGTATTTGATGCATCAAACGCCTTAGCTATGTTGGGAACTATTGTTCTCAATGTTGTGCATGCTATGCATGCATAAATGGAGTTCTCTTAACTTAGACCTTATGATATCTAGTAATGTGTTGTGATCTTTATTATGTTGATGTTTATATATGTATATCTATGGTGTTGTGTGTATATTTCATATGTAGTGTTAGGTATAGATGGTGCTACGTACACGTTGGATATTCGGTGGTTTGTACCTACCGTGATGTGCACATGTTGGATATGCGGTGTTGTGTGCATATGGTGTTGTGCGCATGTTGGATATGTAGTAATGTGTATGTATGGTGTTGTGTGTGTGTTGTACATATGGTGCTATGTACACATGGTGTTCTGTGCATGATTGTACATGTGGTGATGCGTGCATGTGGTGTTGCGTACATGTTGTACATATGGTGTTGTGTGCAGGTGGTGTTGTGTACATGTCATAAATGTGGGGTTGTGTACAGGTGGTGTCGTGTACATGTCATGCATGTGGTGTTGTGTACATGTGGTATTGTGTACACATTATACAAGTGGTGCGGTGTACATGTGGCATTGTGTACACGTTGTGCATGTTGTACCATGTACATGTAATGTTGTGCACACGTTGTGCATGTAGTATTGTGTACAGGTGCTACTGTGTACATGTTGTGCATATGGTATTGGTATAAATTTGGTATTGTTTTCATGTCGTACATGTTGTGTTGCGGGCATGCGATACTATGTGTGTGCATGGTGTAGTCATGGTATCATGACATGTCCATTCGTTTTGTTGTACTTTTTATATGTATATGTGGTGTGTTGTATTGTAGACCGAGTGTAGGCGTATTGTTGTATGTTGGTGTAGGCATATGTATTGTATTGTATTGTACATCGGGAAAAGGTGTATGTGTCATATGCCAATGTGGGTGTACGTATTGTGTGGTGTTGTAGGCCTTGTGTGAATGTATGTGTTGTGATGTACATTATGTGTATGTATATATGATTTAAGAGAAGCAAAGGCATTGGGTGCTTGTCAGGTGTGGCAACCAATCCGGTGTGTGTATAGAGAGAGTGAAAGTAGAAGTAAGGACCGATGAAGGATAAGTATCGTTATTTTATTTTAGTTCTATTATGCATGTGATTTATGATTAGGAACTATGATGGTTACATATGATTTATGATTATGGTTTATGGTGATTTCATGTGATTCATGATTTTAATTTATGATGATTGTGTTTTGAGCTAACCGAATATGATATGCTTATACATGGTGATTTGATCAAACAACTAGTTTGACTTGTTGTGATAGGAAGTGAAAATAATTACAAGTGTAATTTATTGACGAGCTACTAATGAGGTATGATTTGAATTTATTTCAATTTATTTTGAATATAATGTAAATTATGTGCTTGTTACAGGAAATCATGTAATTCCAAGTTTGGTAAGGTTGAAACTGATTGCAAGAACTAGCAGGGTCAACAAAAGGAATTGGAACATGCAGCATTATAGTGGTAAAGACTTTAGAAGTAGGGCCATTGTGGGACATTTGTATCCAATAGTGTCCAGTGATTTCAATGAACATGCTATGACTGGTATTATGGTTTTGAGGTAAGTATATGCCTTGGTTTTTGTATCTTTCGATGCGAGGAAGCCTTGCCAAGGGATAGACTTCTCGAGATGGGGGTGCCAGTGGAACTTAGAAGGTGGGTGACTACACGGAAGGGGGTGACCGGATTTCCCGAGGGATTTTGTAGCAAAGAAGGGAATTTTGGGGATGCATTTTTTTTTGTCATTATCATTTCCATATGGAATCAGATGCACATTAGGAGTGTGCCTTGGAAAAATGATCTGGTAATTGTTCGTTGAGAGGAAAAGTGGAACAGGATTGTAGGGCTGGAATTTGGATGCTTACTTTGACTATGACAGTGGATTCTGTACTTCCTAGGAAAGAAGTGAATCCTCGCATTAATTTGAGGTTGGAGGTGTGAGCCTTTGGATTCCCTTGTTGCTGATATGGGCATCACATCCTGTATATGTGTATATTATTATAAATATCGTATTGAGTTGGATTCATAAAGCTCCATAGGAAGTATGATTATTCGTTGGTTGAAGCGAATGTGGTTGTTATTGTAAATACGGTAATGAGTTTTGTTATAAAGATCTTGTAAATGGTATGTTTCTCATATTTTAGCATATATTCATTGTAAATAAAGCAACAAGATATGTTATAAAGCTTCATGGGTAGTATGTTTTGTTTTTCAGTGGTTTGTTGGTTTGTAGGTCTCATTGAACACTAAGGACGGTGTTCCCCCAAGGGGGAGGGTTTTGTAACAACCCTGGTAAAAATCCATGAAAAAAATATATAAGACCACGGTTGATGGGACAAATATTCCAAGCTGAATGGTGGGAAAAAAATCCTAGTGTGTGTTCATTTGGTTTATTATGGATAAAGGAAATTGTCTAAGGAAAAGGAAAAGGATTTGGAAAGGCATGAGGAATTAATTGGCATTTTTATTTATGAAAATAATGGAAATTAGGAGAATAGGAGGTTGAAAGTTCACATGTTTCATGTGAGGATTAAATTGAAGGAAAATAATGAAAAATCAAGTAAATAGAGGCCTCATTTATAAAAAGGCTTATGAGGATTAGTTGGCAAAATTTTTCTCAAGCTTTAGTCAGTGCATTTTTGGAGCTCTCTCATTATTCTCTCTCTCATACTCTTAGATACCTAGAGTTTCCTTGGAGCTCTCTTGGAGAATGTGGATACTTAGTGATTTGGAGAAAGAAGTTGAAGGAAGAGCAGGAAAGTGCAAGTGGACATAAGGATCAGCAGCTACAACGGGATTTGATTGTAGGTACCGAGTTGCATGTATGTTTTCCTCACTATTTTTGGCATGCATGGGTATGCACGTGGATTTTCCTAGCCTTTCCATTTCATGGAAATCCATGGTGTTGTGGGTTTATTTCAATTAACTATTTTATGGTTGGTTCTCATGATTCCTTTAGTTGCGGGTTGAGTTATTAGTTCCTAGAAGCCTTGGTTGGACAAATGATTTGGAAGCCCGGAGGAAAACTGTGGGTTGAGTTACTAGTACTGGAATCCTTGGTTGGAAAAATTCTCTTGAAGACCGAGGTGGGTTGAGTTACTAGTCTTGGAAGCTCTAGTTGGACAAATAATTTAGAAGCCCTATAACAGTTGGGGTTAAGTTACTAGTCCTGGAAACCCTAGTTGGAACAAACACTTTGGACCCTTGGAACATCTTGGATAGAGGCCAGTTTATGATGGTTGTGATATCCGACCATGAGGTGGAGTCACTGGATGAGGGTTGAGGTGGTTTAGCCTCTGGAAGCCCTAGATTGATTGTAATTGATGTGTTTGATGAGATCCCACATTCATGCTTGGAATAGGGAATGGGGGTGATTGGATGAAGTGAGACTTGGATCAGCCAATCTATGGTCGGGTGGAACATGGAAGTACCATCTCCGGTTGGTTTTCACATTCATTAATGAAGAGATCATTCCTCTGGTATTTGATATTCAAATGTACTGGTTTATGTATGGATTTAATTTTTATTTTATCCATTGTATTTTTTTTGTTATTATGCTAGCTATAAGCATGTATTTAATCAGTGATGATGTATGGCTCTATCTATGTTTTTACTTGTAAATGAATACACAATATATCTATGGTAAAATGGACTATATTGTAGCTTATGACGGAGGGGAGAAATGCTTCTTAGCTATTCTTAGATAAGTAAGAGACTCCCATGTTTAAATCTGATGTTTATACCTGTAGATACAATGTTTGTGACATGTTTGACTAAATTCCTATCATGTTTGGGAGGGTTCTAGATGATTCTCGATAATTTTATTGCTTTCTTATATTTTTTCTAATGTTATTTATCATCTCCTAAAGTTTCATGAACTTTTCGACAATGACTTGGGCTATGGGGCTGAACAGGTGGGAAAAATCCCGTAGTTGGAGGCACAAAACTGACTTTTTGGTGCCCTGGCCACGACCTTACCTTGGAATCCCCATGGATGTATCCTTCTATTCCCTCCCTTTCCCTTACATTCCCACAGCTAAGGCTCAAAAAGGTAAAAAATAATCTCCCCCTCAAGGTTCAGGGGTCTCGAAGGTTGGGTTACCTCCTGTAGGTGTAGTTGATGTTGTGTAAGGTTTGTTTGTCAGGTTTACGTTAGTTCCACTTCCTTAAGGTCATCTAGGAGGTTGAATCTCATATTAGTAGCCTCTCGTTGCATGTTTACCCCTATTGGTCGGTTACTTGGGTAGATGAGGGAAGTGGGTGTTACAGAGTGGTTTCAAAGCATAGTTCAATTCTCGGACTGGATGGGTGGTGTGTTGATCATGCGTTTATGTTTGTTGCATGTGTGTGTAATATTCTTTTGTTATATGTGTGATTTTTGTATTCGCATGGTGTTTTTCATGGTTACAGTGATTTTTACATGGTAAAGTTGTTGGTGTCATGGGGATGTGTTGTCATGTGTGTATGATTTGTTATGTGTTTTTCATGCTTATGTATTGACGTGTATTCTTTCTTACATATCGCTACACGTTGTAAATGCATTTCTTGTTTATGCTTGGTTACATGTTGTTCATGCCATGGTGTTGTCCGTGCAAGCTTGAGTACATGTCGTTACATGTCGTACATGCATTGGTTGGTCAAGTTTGGTTACCTGTTGGTGACGCTTATCTATTGTCTGTGTAAGTTGGCATGGTTGATGTTGTGACTCATCGTGAGGTCATTTTATGCAATTAGGTCATCATGATGATATTAGTATGTTATGATGCTAATGTGTTGTTTAAGATAAAGTAGGAGATGCAAATCATTAAAGTGAAGTTGCAACAATGGACTTTGGGGTAATAGAATATCAACATAAAAGTTTGTATGCTTGGCATGCAGGTATGTGATTCATGGTTGTTGAAAGCATTAGGGTTACTTATATGTTTGTCATTCTATTATTATCATGGTTACATATGTGATAAATGCTAGTTTATTAGTGTAGTCATATGCATTATGGTTATGAGTATTCCCTTCACTCTATTGTTGTTATGGTTACATATATTATAGACGCTAGTTGATTAGTGCGGTTATATGTACATGTGTCTAATATTCACGAATGATAGCAACCTCGGGTGGTATGCATTTCTAATTTTGTTTTATGTTAGTTATGTTATATGTTGTTGATGAGTCTGATATAGGTTAACTTGTTGTTTTTATATGATAGTTAGCTTGATGATTAGGTTACTTGTTGTTGATGAGCATGATATATAGCTTATTGTTGTTATATGCTAGTAACTTGATGATTAAGGTTATTTCATTAAAATCTTGATTTTATATGTATCGTATTGCTTTGGATTAGCTTATGCAGATGATTAAGGTTATTACATTCATGTATGAGTCGATATAATTGTGATGTTGTATTGCACTAACCTAGGTTGATTGTGCATATGTGATTGTTACGCATGAATGAAAATTGTTTATGACTTTATGATGTGAACATGTTAGCTAGTTACTTTTATGGATATCTTGATCTTATTTATGTTGATTTGAGTTGTTGTGAAGTTATATTATGCTAATATATATTGATTGTGCAGACAAGATAGCCTCCCCTGAGATACATTGAGGTATGAGCTTGCTTATGTTGTCTACTTTGTAATTAAATGTTTTATTATGTCATATATTTTGTGTTTGAGTGTTGGTGGAATGTTTGGTTAGTTGCATGATATGAGTATGTATCTATAAGATTTCATGAAGAAATTATTTGGTTTTAAGATGGTTATACTAACGCACTATGTGTTGATATATTTGACATGCACTTGAGTATAAGTAGGTGATAGGTGCAGTATTATGATTTTTACTATTATTTTATTATGGCATGGTTGTTAGTCTTGGTAAAAGTTGATTTTGAATTGATAGATATGTTGTCTTGATGGTTGGTACATAGGCTGACATGTGTGTTCAGTTACAGGGCAACATTTTTGGCACAACAAGGTAAGCCTTAAATAGAATATTTTTATATTTATGTATGCGCTAACAATTATGTGGTTATGGAAGTATGATGCAGGGGATTGGATGGTAGGAGACTGCCTGGAAATATTGAAATCTTGGAGAAGGATGGGGTTGATATTTACATGGGAACTTGAGGATCGAGTCATGGTGTTTGTTGTTAGTCTTGTGCTTTCGTGATTTTATGCTTTTTTTACGCTAGATTTTAAATTTTGTTTATGTCTAGTGTTTGGCCATACCACTTTATTGTGGTGTCATATTGCTTGTGGTTTTTCATGGTCTTCTTCTTGTTTTCTCTTGTTCTTGAATTTTTTTTGTTTTGAGAGTCTTGGGTATTGGTTGGGAAAGAGGAAAGTTGATGGAGCTCTGGAAGAGTTGAATGAAACCTAGCAGTTAATGAAATACTTGGATGAAGCTAGGTGCATGAGTAAGTGCAGTGGAAGGTAAGAATATGACAATTGATTGGACTGGTTGGGTCCATTGTGATAAAGGGACAGTGGCAGTATAGACATGATAAAGGCAATAGCAAAGGTAAAGTAAGTGGACTTGATGCATCAAATTCCTTGGCTATGTTGGGAACTGTTGTTCTCAATTTTGTGCATATTATGCATGCATAAATGGAGTTCTCTTAACTTAGACCTTATGATATCTAGCAATGTGTTGTGATAATTATTATGTTGATGTATACATATGTATATATATGGTGTTGTGTGTATATTTAATATGTAGTGCTAGGTATAGATGGTGCTACATACATGTTGGAAATGTGGTGGTTTGTACCTACCGTGATGTGCGCATGTTGGATATGTGGCGTTATGTGCATATGGTGTTGTGCGCATGTTGATATGTAGTGATGTGTATGTATGGTGCTATGTACATATGGTGTTGTGTGTGTGTTGTACATATGGTGCTATGTACACATAGTGTTGTGTGCATGATTGTACATGTGGTGATGCGTGCATGTGGTGTTGTGTACATGTTTTACATATGGTGTTGTGTGTGTGTTGTACATATGGTGCTATGTACACATAGTGTTGTGTGCATGATTGTACATGTGGTGATGCATGCATGTGGTGTTGTGTACATGTTGTACATATGGTGTTGTGTGCAAGAGGTGTCGCGTACATGTCATGGATGGGGATTTGTGTACAGGTGGTGTCATGTACATGTCATGCATGTGGTGTTGTGTACATGTGATATTGTGTACACATTATATAGGTGATGTAGTGTACATGTGGCATTATGTACACATTGTGTAGGTGGTACCATGTACATGTAATGTTGCGCACACGTTGTGCATGTAGTATTGTGTAAAGATGGTATTGTGTACATGTTGTGCATATGGTATTGGTATACACTTGGTATAGTGTGCATGTCGTACATGTTGTGTTGCGGGCATGCGATATTATTTGTGTGCATGGTGTAGTCATGGTATCATGACATGTGCATTCGTTGTGTTGTACTTTGTATATGTATATGTGGTGTGTTGTATTGTATACCGGGTGTAGTGTATGTGTTGTATGTCGGTGTAGGCATATGTATTGTGTTGTATTGTACATTGGGTGTAGGTTTATGTGTTGTATGTCGATGTGGGTGTACATATTGTGTGGTGTTCTAGGCCTTATGTGAATTTATGTATTGTAATGTACATTGTGTGTATGTATACATGATTTAAGAGAATCAAAGGCATTGGGTGCTTTTCGGGTGTGGCAACCGATCCAGTGTGTGTACAGAGAGAGCGAAAGCAGAAGTAAGGACCGATGAAGAATAAGTATCGGCATTTTATTTTAGTTCTATTATGCATGTGATTTATGATTCTGAACTATCATGGTTACATGTGATTTATGATTATGGTTTATGGTGATTTCATGCGATTCATGATTTTACTTTATGATGGTTGTGTTTCAAGCTAACGAGATATGATATGCTTATACATGATTATTCAATCAAACAACTTGTTTGAATTGTTGTGACAGGAAATGAAAATAATTGCAAGTGTACTCTATTAACGAGCTACCAATGAGGTATGATTTCAATTTATTTCAATTTATTTTGAATATAATGTAAATTATGTGCTCGGTACAAAAAATCATGTAATGCCTAGTTTGGGAAGGTTGAAACCGACTACAAGGACTAGCAGCGTCAGCAAAAGGGATTGGAACATGCAGCATTATGGTGGTAAAGACTTCAGAATCAGGGCCATTCTAGGTCACTAGTACCCAATAGTGTCCAATGATTTCCATGAGCATGTTATGACTGATTTTATGGTTTTGAGGTAGGTATATGCCTTGGTTTTTGTATCTTCCGATGCGAGGAAGCCTTTCCAAGGGATAGAATTATCGATATAGGGGTGCTAGTGGAAATTGAAAGGCGAGTGACTACATGGAAGTGGGTGACTAGATTTCCCGAGGGAATGTGTGGCAGAGAAGGGAAGTCCGGGGATGGATTTGTTTTTGTCATTAGCATTTCAAGATGGAATCAGATGCACATTGGGAGTGTGCTTTGGAAAAATGAGCTGGTAATTTTTCACTGAGAGGACAAGTGGTGTAGGATTTTAGCGCTTGACTTTGGATGCATACTTTGACTATGACAGTGGATTTTGTACTTCCTAGGAAGGAAGTGAATCCTCGTATTACTTTGAGGGTGGAGGTGTGAGCCTCTATATTCCCTTGTTGTTGATACAGGCATCACATCCTATATATGTGTATATTATTGTAAATACTGTATCGAGTTGGATTCATAAATCTCCATAGACAGTATGATTATTCATTGATTGAAGAAAATGTGGTTGTTATTATAAATAGTGTAATGAGTTGTGTTATAAAGCTCTACTAAATGGTATGTTTGTCATGTTTTAGCATATTTTCCTTGTAAATACTACAACGAGCTATGTTATAAAGCTCCATCAGCAGTATGTTTTGTTTTTCAGTGGTTTGCTGGTTTGTAGGTGTCATTGAACATCTAGGATGGTGTTCCCCCAAGGGGGAGGGTTCTCTAACAACCCCGATAAAAATCCATGAAAAAAATATGTAAGACCATGGTTGATGGGACATGTATTCCAAGTTGAATGGTGGGAAAAACATCCTAGCGGGTGTTCATTCGGTTTATTATGGCTAAAGGAAATTGGCAAAGGATTGGGAAAGGCATGAGGCATTAATTGGCATTTTTATTTATTAAAATAATGGAAATTAGGAGAAAAGGAAGGTGAAAGGTCACAGGCCTCATGTGAGGAGGAAATTGGAAGAAAATAATGGAAAATGAAGAAAATATAGGCCTCATTGATAAAAAGGCTTTTGAGGATCAGTTGGCAAGATTTGGTCAGTGCATTTTTTAGGCTCTCATTATTCTCTCTCTCTCTCATACTCTTGCATACTTAGATTTTTCTTGGAGCACTCTTGGAGAGTGTGGATACTTGGTGCTTTGGAGCAAGAAGGTGAAGGAAGAGCATGAAAGTGCAAGTGGACATCGGGATCAACAGCTACAACAAGACTTGATTGCAGGTACTGAGTTGCATGTATGTTTTCCTCACTAGTTTTGGCATGCATGGGTATGCATGTGGATTTTCCTAGCCTTTCCATTTCCTAGAAAACCATGGTATTGTGGGTTTATTTCCATTGATTGTTTTCTGGTTGGTTCTCATGATTCCTTTAGTTGTGGGTTGAGTTATTTGTTCCAAGAAGCCTTGGTTTGACAAACACTCTGGAAGCTGGGAAGAAAAGTGTGGGTTGAGTTACTAGTCTTAGAGGCCTTGGTTGAAAAAATTCTCTGGAATCCCTATTTGGGTTGAGTTATTAGTCCCAGAAGCCCTGGTTGGAAAAATTCTCTAGAAGCCCTATAACATTTGGGGTTTAGTTACTAGTCCTGGAAGCCCTAGTTGGAAAAAAAACTCTGGGGCCCTGGAACAACTTAGATAGAGACCAATCTGTGATGGTTGTGATATCTGACTGTGAGGTGGAGTCAATGGATGAGGGTTGAGGTGGTTTCGCCTATGGAATCCCTCGATTTATTGTGATTGATGTGTTTCATGAAATCGCACATTCATGCTTGGAATATGGCACGGTGTTGATTGGCTGAAGTGATACTTGCCTCAGCCAATCTATGGTCGAGTGGAACGTGGAAGTCCCATCTTCGGTTAATTTTAACATATAGTAATGAAGAGATCATTCCTTTGGTATTTGGTATGCAAATGCATTGGTTTATGTATGGATTTTATTGTTGTTGTATCCATTGTATTTATGCTTTTAATATGTTGGTTATAAGAATTTCTTTAATCAGTGATGATGTATGGCTCTATCTATGTTTTTACCTCTAACTGAATACACAATGTATCTATGGTAAAACATACTATATTTTAGCTCATTATGTAGGGGAGAAATTATTCTTAGCTATTCTTAGATAAGTAAGAGACCTCCATGTCTAAATCTGTTGTTTATACCTGTAGATGCAATGTTTGTGACATGTTTGACGAAATTCCTGTCATGGTCATGATGGGTATAGATGAGCTCTTGATGATGTTATTACTTTCGTACATTTTCTATAATGTTATTTATCATATCCTAAAGTTTCATGAAATTTTGGGTAGTGACCTGGGCTCTAGGGTTGAAAAGGTGGTACAAATCCTGGAGTTGCAAGCATAGAACTGAATTTTTGTGGCCCTAGCCACAACCTTGCCTTGGCATGCCCACGGCTAGAGGCTTCTAGCCACTCCCTTGCCCTTACATGTCTGCGACTAAGGCTTAAAAGGGTCAAAAATCAGTTCCCCCTCAGGTTTCAGGGGTCTGGGAGGTTGGGTTACCTCCTGGAGGTGTTGTTGATGTTGTGTGAGGTATGTTTGTAAGGTTTCCATCGGTTCCACTTCCTTAAGGTCATTTAGGAGGTTCAATATCATATTAGTATCCTCTCGTCGCATGTTTACCATGGTTGGTCGGTTACTTGGGTATAAGGGGGAAGAGTGTGTTACAAAGTGGTATTAGAGCATGGTTCAACTCTCGGACTGGATGGGTGGTGTGTTGATCATGTGTTTATGTTGGTTTCATTCGTGTGTAAGATGTGTGTGATCTATGTGTGATTGTTGCATTTGCATGGTGTTGGTCATGGTTATAGTGATGTTGCCATGGGAAATTTTTTGATGTCGTTGGGACATGTGTTGTCATGTGTGTATGACTGCTTATGTGTTTTTCAGGCTTATGTATTGACCTTGTATGCTTTCTTACATGTTGCTACATGTTGTACATGCATAAATTTTTTATACTTGGTTACATGTTTTTCATGCTTGGGTGTTGCCCATGCATTCTTGAGTACATGTCGTTACATGTCGTACATTCGTTGGTTGTTCATGTTTGGTTACATGTTTTTCATTCTTATGTATTGTCCATGTAAGTTGGCATGGTTGATGTTGTCATGCATCATGAGGCCATTGTATGAAATTATTTCATCATGATGATATTAGTATGTTATGATTCTAATGTGTTGGTTAAAATAGAGCAGGAGATGCATATCATTAAAGTGAAGTTGCAACAATGGACTTAAGGGTAAGAGTAGATCATCACACAGGTTTGTATGATTGGTATGCTGGTATGTGATTCATGGTTATTGTAAGCATTAGGGTTACTTATATGTTTGTCATTCTATTATTATCATGGTTACATATGTGATAAACGTTAGTCGATTAGTGTAGTCATATGAATTATGGTTATGAGTATTCATTTCATTTTATTGATGTTATGCTTACATACATTATACATGCTAGTTGATTAGTGTGGTTATATATAGATGTGTCGAATAGTCACGAACGATAGAACCCTGTGGTGATATGCATTTCTATTGTTGTTTTATGTTATTTATGTTATATGTTGTTAATGACTATGATATAGGTTAGCTTGTTATTTTTGTATGATAGTTAGCTTGATGATTAGATTGCATGTTGTTAGTGAGAATTATATATAGCTTGTTGTTGTTATATGCTAGTAACTTGATGATTAGGATTATTTCATTAATATCTTGATGTTATATGTACCATATTGCTTTGGATTTGCTTATGTAGATGATTAGGGTTATTACGTTCCTGTATGAGTCGATATAATTTTGATATTGTATTGCACTAATCTAGGTTGACTGTGCATATGTTATTGTTATGCATGAATGAATACTATTTATGATTTTATGATGTGAATGTGTTAGTTAGTTACTTTTATGGATATCTTGATCTTATGAATGTTTATTTGAGGCATTGTGAAGTTATATTGTGCTAATCTAGATTGATTGTGGAGACAAGATAGCCTCCCTTGAGATACATTGAGGTATGAGATTGCTTATGTCGTCTACTTTGTACTTGAATGTTTGATTATGTCGTCTATTTGGTGTTTGAGTGTTGGTGGAATGTTTTATTAGTTGAATGATATGAGTATGTATCTATAATATTGCATGAAGAAATGATTTGATTTTAAGATCATTGTACTAACGCACTATGTGTTGAGATAGTTGATGTGCACTTGAGTATATGTAGGTGATAGTTGTAGTATTGTGATCTTGAATATTAGTTGATTATGACATTGTTGCCAGTATTGGTAAAATTTGATTTCAAATTTATAGATATGTTTTCTTGATATTTGGTACATAGGCTGACATGTGTGTTGAGATACAGGGTAGCTTGTTTGGCACAACAAGGTAAGATAATTGGCATATTTTTATATTTATTTTTGCGTTGAAATTTATATGGTTATGGCAGTATGATGCGTGGGATTGCATGGTAGGGGGCTGCCATGAAATATTGGAGAAGGATAAGGTTGAGATTTTCTTGGGGACCATGGGGATTGAGTCATGGTGTTTGTTTCTAGTCTTGAGATTTCAGTATTTTATGCTTTGTTTGCGCTAGATTTTCATTTTTTTTAATGTCTAGTGTATGGCCATACCACTTTGTTGTGGTGTCATATTTCTTGTGGTTTTTCATGGTCTTCTTCTTGTTTGCTCTTATTCTCAATTTTTTTTGTTTTGAGAGTCTTGGGAATTGGTTGTGAAAGATGAAATTTGGCATAGCTCTGGAAGAGTTGAATGAGACCTAGCTGGTAATGAAATACTTGGATGAATCTAGGTGCATGAGTAAGCACCCTGTTACACCATTTTTTTTGTCATCTAACTCATTATCATTAGATGAACCCAAGTACACCATGTAAGACCAATTTTACCCTAAGTAAAATTGCTTTCACCATGTAAAATAATATTTGTCTATATTTCCTGGTCATATTTAACCCAAAACAAGGAAATTAATTAAATAAATCATTATTTATTTAATTATTTCCTAGGAATAAGTTATTTAAATCATTATTTAAATAATATTCCTAGTTAAATTTGACTAAATCATTTTTAAATAATTAAATAAATCATTATTTATTTAATCATATTCCCACCATCTCCCTAAAATAATAAATAAATCATTTATTTATTTATTGTTTATAAATAAAGGAATTGACCCAAGTCAAAAGACCTTTTCCCTCCAACAAATATAATAAAATATTCCTAAAGGGTGATTCTAGAATTTGATTAATAATATTTTATTCATGCACCGAGTTATAGAACACCCCAATATTTTGTTATAAATAGAAGGGTTTTCCCCATTCATTAGTCACCTTCATTGCATTAGATCACACTAGATCTATTCTTGGTCACCATTTTCCATTTTTTCTTTGTGAGCTCCCATTGAGTTCTATGTTTGTCAGGGTTTTCTACCACAATAAGAGAGAGGAATTTTAGATCTGAAACGCTGAGGACTTTCAAGAACCCATCCCATTGAGGAGAACCAGAAAACACCTTTCTTGTTTTCCTCTTAGGTGCCCCATTCTTTAATATAATACAAATCATTCTTTTAAACACTTTGTTCTTGTCTTGTCTATTGGATGCATGGAACCATATTATATTTATGCAGCAATGTCT